>JAECMU010094574.1:0-14509 GCA_016106625.1 Dracogyra subfuscus | reverse complement strand
TGAAGATTTGGATTATAAATAAGTAGTTCCCCCAAAACAATAAGCAAATACATTTTTATAATTTAATTTCCTCTTTGTGTTCATAAAGTGTGTGACAGACGTACATAACGTTTATACGTCGCTCACGTACGTCCGTCACGGTAAATATTATCTGTATTCTTTAAGTGGGAATTTACTATAAAATCATTATTTAGTATGGTACTGCTTCCCTTCTCTTAATTAACTATTATACATTGTAGTAGCACAACCAGTTTGGCTTAAACCTGAGTAGTTTACTATTATTGTTACTTTTTGAACACAAACCCTTTTCCGACAATCTTGTCAAATAATTTCTATAGGAAAATGGTCAATAATAGGGCTGACTTTCTTTGACTTTTGATGCAGAAGAAATTTGATTCTACCATGGCATAACAAATATGGAGTTTATGTCTTTATGAAGCACATCCTTGATTATCTAAAGTACAAGCAGCCAGGTATTCAAATTGTCGATGTTTTTAGTGATGGTGCTCACAATTTAAACAGCGATTCCTGTTTTCAAATCTTGATAGTTGGGAGAAGACATTTGCCATTAAGATGTCATGGATTTTTTTTTTTGCGACATCACACAGTAAAGGGGTTATCGATGGTTTAGGTGGGACCGTTAAAAGATCTGTTTGGAGACAGGTGAAAACCGGCAAGGTTACAATTCCAGATGCCAAAAAATATGCTCAAGTAGCCAAGGATCGAAACCCAGGCATTCATGTGGATTTCATTTCAAAAGACAGCATAGAGGCTCTACAATCTTCACTTGATAAGAGTTGGGAAGGCACACTTGCTGTTCCTAACACTCACAAAATACATCGGGTGGTTTCATCCGGGCCAGTAAAAGTGTCAGTTTCTGAAACTTCAGATTCATCAGATGTCCGTATTGTGTTTATTAGAAAATGTTAAACAGGTAGTAACAGATGTTCAACTACTTACTTAATTAATTACAAGAGACGTAACTACAAACTTTGGAAGCGTACAGTCAGTTTTGACTGAGGAAAATATAATCCATATTTTAATTTTCTTTTGTATTAATTATTAGTTATTAAACAGCTAACATTATCCGCAAAGTGTTTATTATTGTTTACTGGCTTTATTGGAAGATCAGAGTTAACTTTCAGTCCACAAAAAACCAAGGTGGTCATATGTGTACGTCCGTCACACATTTTGTGTACGTCCGTCACAAATATTTACCCTGTATCACTTAGGTTCAAAAGCTTTATTACATACCAGACATAAAGTGAGGTTTATCTCTGAGGTTCATACTATATTTGCTAACAAATTAGTTTTTTCAATAAAAAAGATTCACAGAGTTTTGATGACTATTTGTTGAAACTGGAATTGCACTAATTCTGCATGTACGTCCGTCACACGCCTTTATATGACCACTACAATATTTGTAGAAAACCTTATATAATATCGGGTGGCTAAACAAGTAATCTCTGACACTAGTTAAATGTCACCATCATCAACTTTATTCATTTAGAATTATTTTTTTCATAACTGACTATTTAAGTGTCTGAATTGTACGTCCGTCACAATGGAATTGCCCAACTGTATAAGGCAAGAGTATATTGTTTGTAATTATTGTAACTGTGGAAACAAGTATAAATACTAACGCCAACTGTTCTTACCAGGATTCTTTGAATAATTAATTATAATGTGCTCAGTAACTTTGATGTAGTTGAGCTACCTCATTGATCAACTAGGGCAGCTCAAATACATCTCCAGTAGGGTTGTAATTAGAGATATAAATAATAACTACATGTGTCACGGATGAAAGTAATTAACTGCCATTAATATGTATGTATACACAATTATCTGCCATAATTGTCTTCCCTGTTTTATATAGTGCTCACATATTATTAACCATATGATTGCAATTTTAAAACAATGTTTTTTAAATAAAATATAAATGTATTGATCACTACTATTTATGACAGTTAAACTTTTCACAGCATAAACTAATGGATAAATACTACTTTTTCTGTTTTATTCTAATTTGTACTTAGATTTAATCAGGCATTCTGTGGGTACAAACTATGGAACTAACTGTATATTTCTTGAACAAAAATACCTGGCTACAATCTAACTGTAGACCCTTGAACCATCAACTTGGCCTGTTCCAATTCTTAATGACATCACTTTCTAGTGACATCATTAGCTTTCTGGGTGTTATTTTAATTTGACTCCTGAAAAGGAAGGAAATGTTTTATGTAACGACACACTCAACACATTTTATTGACGGTTATATGGCTTAAGAACCACACAGATATTGAGAGTGAAAACCCGCTGTCGCTACTTCATAAGTTACTCTTTTTAAATAAACAGCAAGAGATCTTATATATACACCATCCTACAGACAGGATAACATATTACGGTATTTGATATACCAGTTGTAGTGCACTGGCTGGAGGGAAAAATAGTCTTAATAGGCGCACCGACGGGGATTGATCCCAGCCGTGCCACGCATCAAGCGACCACTTTACTACCTGAATCCTAGAAAAAGAATGTAATTAGTCAATCACAATACAGAACACCCTCGCCATCAGTTTACAGTGGATGGTATGGCATTGGTGAACAGCTGGGGTGGGATATAGCCCATTTTTAAAGTGCTCACTTGATGTGCGGTCGGTCTGGGATCGATCCTCATCGGTGGGACAATTGAGCTATTTCTCATTCCATCCAGTGCACCACGACTAGTGTATCAAAGGTCATGGTATGTGCTATCCAGTCAGGGATGGTGCATATAAAAGATCTCTTGCTATTAATGGAAAAGTGTAGCGGGTTTCCTCTTTAAGACTATATGTAAAAATTACCAAATGTTTGACATCCAATAGCCGATGATTAATAAATCAGTGTGCTCTAGTAGTGTTGTCAAACAAAACAAAACTTTGGTGACTTGGATATATCACCTAGGAGCAGGCAATTGTATGTCTTTAAAATGTTATGGTATGTATATATATGTGTCAACAATTATGTGTTACCAAAACTAACAAATGATCTCACCAATGAGTGTGTATGAAAAATGTTTTGTGGCACCCTGAACTCACCCTGAACTAGATGCATGACAAGTGAGTGTTTTATTTGGTACCCCAGCAACCAAGATATGTAAAGGTATGTTGTGGCCAGGTGTTTGGTTACTTCTCTTAAGAGTTACACATTCAAGACTAAATGGGGCAATTACCATATGTGTAGACCTTATAGGTCCTGGTTAAACACACTGTGCTTTTTTTTTAATACTTTGCTATCCTGGATAATGTTTTCCCTAGAAATTTGTGGGCAATTTTAACCATTTTCAGGGCACTTTTTTGCATTAAAAGACAAAAACAATAATTGAAATAAACATAAATGTAATTAATATTCTTGCTTTAATAAATGAATGGCAAAATATATAACAGATATATTTTTATTAATTAATAATACCTTTTTTTTAGTGTTTTATCAAGACAATTTTAGAATTAATTATTGAAAAAAACTGTTTTTATCTCAGTGCAGCATGACACTGATTAGGGCAAGATGGTGTTAGACTAGTGAGCAGGACATAATCCAGTGGTAACACACTCACCTGATACATGGTCTGTCTGGGATCGATCCTCATCTGTAGGCCCATTTGGGCTATTTCTTGTTCCAGTGCTCTACAGCTGGTATAACATAGTCTGTGATATGCACTATCATGTCTGTGATGCTGCATATAAAAGATCCCTTGCGGTAATCGGGAACAATTTTCCATTTCATGGCAGCAGTGGGTTTTTTCTATCATCTGTGTGGTCCGTAGTCATATTATTTCCGTAATTAACATGTGTTGAGTGTGTTATTAAATAAAACATTCCTTCCTTCCATACCTGTGATGTCACACTTTTGTGTACTAAGTGTAGATTATTTAAGACTCTACTCAAGATAACAATGCAGACTGAATGTTTTGTGCATTCAAGTCGGGATTCAAACCAGCATCTGATTAAACTTGTATATTGTAAACAAGTACAACACGTTAGCCCATAAGGCCACACAACTGTTCATCAAACATACATATATAATTTAACACTTCTAATTATGATACAAGTGATAGTAACATATTCAAACAGAATACAATGAAGATTGTCAACTACTAAATCAGAGATTGCATATTTAGCATGTGTAACACAAGTAATGCCTTTTGGCATGTGTACAGGGCTATTATAAAACAAATTTATGAATCCACACTTGTACATTCTCCATTTGTTAGTTGATGTTCCTACTCAATATGGGGCAAGATGTAGCCCAGTGGTGGTCCTTAACCATATGTCGGACACCATAAATACAATGAGTTGAGTGTGTCATTAAATAAAACATATCATTCGTATTCAATATTTGTCGTATATTCTCCATTTCGTAGTTGATGTTCTTAGTCATCACTAATCTGTTATGACATGTACATATAAAAAACAAGGAAACCTGATGTCATAAACCATTTTTGGGTACAATCTTTTCAGTGGTTATGATTATTTTATTGTAAGATAAAAAATAAAAAATGTAGGTTTTTCACGTTTTCCCTAAATGCTTGTTTTTCATCTACTGGATGAGAGAAAAACAATCCTCCATTATGTATCCATGTGGGACAGGGCTATTCCACCCTCGGGTACATAATATGATGTCAGGAACTTGGCAAGCCTTGTTCCTGACAACAAATTATGTACCCTCCGGCTCGGGTGGAATAACCCTGTTCCACGTGGACACATATGAAGGATTCTTTTAGTCTTTGTGGATGGATTTTTTTAATATTGATTCATTTATAACATGTATTTGATTTTGTGTATAAATATTTGTGGAGATGCATGTATGATAATGTCAGTGGATATATGTGTATCTGTTAATGTTGGTGGATGTTTTAAATTTCAAATTGATTCTGAACATGTTTTTGATTTTGTTCCAGTGCTTAATAGTCTGCAAATTGAGGATTCCTTTATGAAACCTTAGCTTCCAGTTCCGATATGCGCACCACTTTTTGGCTAATTCTTGGGGGATCATTGAGGCATCGTGAATTGTCATTATTAAATGATAACCTCTTTCATTATCATGCTGCTTATAATTCCATTTACAGCCGTTATTGCTTTTCAGATTTTCGCTTTCTATCCATGCATGGATATATACAAGGCTAGCTCTGTGACTTGCCAGTTTCATCAGTTACAAATTTTAAACATGACTGATACATTTTATTTCAGTTTGGCAAAATAATTGATATTTTATTGCATAATAATGGTGGGTTTCTGCTATTTTTAAGTTTAATAGATAATTTGGAGAAATTTTCTATACCTCCAGAGCTAGCCATGGGTATATCTTATGAAACTCATATTTGTGACTGGCTGTTTTCATATAAATTTAGCCTTGGTAACTGATTGCTACATGAGCAGGTTTAACTGCAAGCGTGTGTGGACATGTACGTCATACTCAATGGAGTGGCTAGCTGTGTAAAAGGTGATACAAAAGACTTGTATTAAAGGTGATACAAATGACCCATTATACACACACACATGAAAAGAAAGGTATATTTATATGTACATGTGCCTTTGTTTGAGGCCCAGTGGCTGATGTTTTCGTTTGTGCTAACGTTTACTATACCTGTGTTCATTCGGTCATGCTTTAGTACATGTATATGTATGCATACATACGTGTATCTTGAGAGAATGAGTTGTGTTTTTCATTGTGTAATCATTCTGTCCCCTTGTCATCTGCTTTTAACTAAACATTGGATTTGATAAAAGGGCAGCACTCGACCGATTGTTCTATTGATTTCATCTAACAGGGATAAGAATGCCAGCCAGGTATGGTTATCTCTGTTTGAGGGTTTAACATGTATTGTGGGGGATTTCAGCTGTCTTAATTAGGATGCAAATTGCATTAGTATGGTCATGGAGAAAGTGTTATTGCAAGAATTCATAAAATGACATTAGTATTATCAGGACTGTTCCATCATTGTAGTCAGATGTGTGTGTATCATCTTTATTAATGTGGTTAGTTTTATCAGAATCTGCTTTTAGACTTTGGCATTAATATTAACAGGTTTGTTCCATCATTGCAGTCATACATTGTATGTGTGTGTATCATCTTTATTAATGTAATTAATTTTATCACAATCCATTTGTAGACATTGGCAGTAATATGAACAGAACTATTCCATCATTGTAATCGGAGAGAGAGAGAGAGAGAGAGAGAGAGAGAGAGAGAGAGAGAGAGAGAGAGAGAGAGAGAGAGAGAGTGTGTGTGTGTGTGAGAGAGTGTGTGTGTGAGAGAGAGTGTGTGTGTGATCTTTATTAATGTTATTAATTTGATTAGCATTTGTTTTCAAACAATATTTTATGAACAACTATTTAGAGAAATGCATGGGGTAACTGAAAGGTTGTTGACTTATCTGGGAAGAGAATATAAGTTAATTAAAATTTGGCATTTATAGCAAGTTGAAGAAAATTATACAGCGAATATAAATAAACTAAATACATTTATTTTTCGAGTGAAACAGTAGAATGGATAAATTTTAGACCAATTGCACATCAGGTGGGAGCTTTAACATAGCAGACTAAAAAGAATATGCCTGCTGGTATATTTTATGGACAGGAATTGTCTTAAAACGTGTATTGACTGTATATTATCTGATATAGTATTAAACTGGATGTTGGTAATGTACATGTAGTAACATATGCTTCCAGTGTAAACAAATCTACATGTGCTTATAACATCCTAGATATACGATATTTATAATACCATTAACAGTACCATTTTGATCAATAACAAGAAGACAGGAAGCTTAGAGTGACATGTTTTTAATTGGAAAAATAAATAGAAACCTGCATGTTGTGAATTTAAAAAACTGAACACTGAAGAAGGCAGGAAATTTGTATTAATTGTCATCAAATTCATTGTTAGTCATATATGTATATATTATATCAGTAAACCATGGCTCAAGCTGTCATTTCCTATATCATCAGATACAACAGAATTAAGTTGAATTTAATTATATATTCTCCAATGAGTTTCATACATTGTGTAATAGTAACAGATTCATTGAAGGGATTGTATTCAAGATGGTCGACTTTCTGTATTTGTGTATACATGTATTTTGAGTGTACCTAGAAAATAATAATCATAAATTTAGTTTTGTGTTTTATTTATTTATTTATTTTTATTTTTCTTAGGTGGGGGTCTTCTTTATTATGTAATACAAGTTAGAATGGAGTTAATTTTGAAACTTTATACATGTTTTAAAACAATTTTACCAAAAACAAGTGCATTACAGATCACTCCCATTTACAAAAATTAGCTATTGCTTTTGTGAATACCTGCGTCGTGGTTAGGCCATCAGTCTACAGGCTGGTAGGTACTAGGTTCGGATCTCAGTTGAGGCATGGGATTTTTAATCCAGATACCGACTCCAAACCCTGAGACCGGCCTCGGTGGCGTCGTGGTTAGCCATCGGTCTACAGGCTGGTAGGTACTGGATTCGGATCCCAGTCGAGGCATGGGATTTTTAATCCAGATACCGACTCCAAACCCTGAGTGAGTGCTTCGCAAGGCTCAATGGGTAGGTGTAAACCATTTGCACCGACCAGTGATCCATAACTGGTTCAACGAAGGCCATGGTATGTGCTATCCTGTCTGTGGGAAACGCAAATAAATGACCCCTTTCTGTTAATCGACATAAGAGTTGCGACAGCGGGTTTTCTCTCAAAATCTGAGTGGTCTGACGCCATATTTAACCGTAAATAAAATGTGTCATTAAATAAAACATTTCTTTATTTCTTTCTTTTTACTCCAGGTGAGATATTTTAAACAAGAAGTGCCTGATAACAGATCTAAACAACAAGTGAAATAAAAACAAATCATAAATCATTAAGCTAAATAAAGAAAGGCACTTTCCAATTGCTCACTTGCCACAGAGAGGCCTGCATTGTTTGTTTGTATTTTAGGATCTGGAGGACCAGCTTGTATAGATACATGTATGTGTATACCAGGAAACATTTTGTTCAGTGTCTCTCAGTAATTCGCTATACAAGTTTTAGATGTCACTACACAAATTTTAAACATTAAACAGTCTTTGACATCAAGGCGAAATCAAGGTGAGCTGAAGATCTCTCCTGTGATAGTGCTTGGCGAGTAATCGCATGAACTGTTATAGCAAGGTGGCTGATTTGCTGTTCTCCTAAACATTCCAAGTGTGTATAGATGAGAGCGTGAGTGAAGACTGTTAAATATATACATGTTGCTAATTGTTTCTCAGTTGATTGGCAGCTGTTTCTAATTAACATTATTTGGAACATTATCGCTGTATACTATATATTTTGCACGGTTTGATTGATTATTTGTATTTTTGTTTTTTACAGAAACGGTATGTACTAATGTGAAAAAGTTGAAGGTCTGTGGTAATCGCCTGTTGTTCCCAGTGACCTCTAAAGTGAAGAATGTGTTAATCCTGCCAGCTGGCTGCTGTAAAATGTTCCCGTCTCCGCTACAGGCCCTGCGCGACGAGCGCAACATCTTGTTGCTGTTCGGCCTGGTGATCCTCGTGTACTATGTGATGATGGATATCATCCTGTGGAGGACCGTCCTCAACACCTCTCTGGCCCACCAGAAGCCCAGCAAGGACGGCCTCTTCTCCCCATTCTCGCCATTGTCCATGAAGCTCCTGATGAGTGACCCAACCAGCCACTACATCATCGCGCCAACGACGGAGTACTTCGACAAGATCACCAATTTCAGCACCGTCTTTTATTTCATAACACCTAACATGATATCCTTTACTCATCTGTTCTTAGCTTTTGTGTCGGGCAAGTTCGTAGCCTCCGAGAACCTGCATACGCGGAGGATCGGAGTCATTCTCTACCAGTTTCGAACTTGGCTGGACGGCCTGGATGGGGTCGTGTTCCGGAGTCGGTCCAGTAAAAAGATGTATCACTCCATCAGAAAGACAACGGGCTACTATGTCGACACATTGAGCGACGTAGCCGGCGGTTTCTGTTTAATGTTTGGTGTTCTGTTCTACCTGTTCAAGTACTTTGATGCAAAATATTCCCACGAAACGCTGCCTCACTGGACAAAGAATGGCGAGGCGACGAAACCAATGCTAACTAATGGTCACAGTTTGATGCCGAAGCCGAGCCGGAAGTACCTCTTCTGGAAGTGCTGGTGTTTTGGATTCATGCTGGGCGCCTCCAGTGTTATATGGGACTCTGTTGTCGATAACCTCAAGAACGTTTTTGAAGTTCCTCTGGAGGACCCCTCACTCACAGTAAGTACATGCATTTCATTTTCTATTTAAGACTTTTTGCTGATTTCCTTTTTTAAAATTAAGCAGATTTCTCTTGTATCTCTCATTTGTGAAACGGGGTGTAACTCAATAAATCAGTTCACCACATGGGTGACAATCACTGTACTGTATACAAAACATTCAAGTAGTGATATAAATTAAACCCAATTGTTTTTAGCTTAAGCAGCATCATTCATAAACATTTCTGGATCACCGTAACCATCACATAACATGAATCTTCAGGCTTTAAGTTGTGCACCAAAAGGATATTTAGTTTATTTTTTGTTCTGTGTCATCCTAATACATGTAGGTAACTTATTGTATAGTGACAGATTCAAACATGTATTGGCCCAACCCAAAAATTAAAACCAGAGATTGTAATTTTAATGTTATGCAACAAGGCTGTATCCAGAGGAAATACATGTAGGTTCAAAAAGGGATGTGTATCATACGTGCATCTAGGATCAAAACAAAATGTAGCTGTATGCATTGGATGGGGATGGCAATTTCATTTGTCCATTCTAAATTGGTCATCTGATAATATTTGTAACATTCATATTTGACATTTGTTTTGTTTGTTGTTGGGGTTTTTTTGGAGGGGGTTGGGGCTTTCTTTTTGAGGGGAGGGTGGGTTGTTATACAGTTCAAACTGGCAGTACACAATTTAAGTAGATACCCGGCAGAGTTAGAGGTAGTGCCTAGGGTGGATATGCCTTTGAACAGTGGATAGGGGTAAGCAAATACACATAGGGTAACAGATACTAATCCTTCTGTCTGCATTCATTTACTGCTGGAGAATTCATTTAACCATGCACTTGGTTGAAGTCGGTTAGATTGTCTGACACAGTTTGTATTTCAAGGAATAATCAATTCTTTGATGCCAGTTACACTATACACACCTTATCCTATACGCACACACACACACACACGCATCAATCAATCAATATACCTGTTTACTGGGTCTTTATAATTTAGTAATCACAGGTGACTTGTTCAGGCTTGTACACACCTGAACATACAGTAATCTTGACCTTGTTTATATAAATGCTTTTCAAGTAAAGTTGGTTGGTTGGTTACTGGTGCAGGTATACTTTCATCTTGACAATAATTTATACATTTCACACTAAACACACAGACTAGACTAAAAATTCAATCACCAGGATCTAGGACTAGTGACTTTTTGATGTTACGCATATGTATTCATATTGACTACATTTTGTGTGTTACGAATGAAATGCAAAATTATTAAATACACTGCCCATGTACTTTTGATGGCTTGCCAATAATGAAAAGGAAGGAAGGAAATGGTTTATTTAACGATGCAATTAACACATTTTATTTACGGTCGGACATATGGTTATGGAACACACAGATATTGTGGGAAGAAATCCACTATTACTACTTCATGGGCGACTCATTTTGGTTAGCAGCAAGGGAACTTTTATATTCACAATCCCATAGACAGGATAGCACATACCACAGCCTTTGATGTACCAGTCATAGTGCACTGGCTGGAGTGAAAAATGTAATGAAAAGAGAAATAAAGGTGCAAACAGATAATAATAATAATAACATGTACCAAAGGTATTCTATTTTCTTTTCTCCTAAATTTGTATACTATGTGTTGGGAAACCATCAGACTTTTGTCATTGATCATCGGGCAGTAGTCGATGAACTTTCAATTACACAATTGGTTAGAATGTATGAACATGTTAAGAGGGATTTGTATTGTAAAGACCATGCATGCACCTACATGTAGTATGTTCATATTGTATTGTCGTGCTCACGTGGAACTATAGATCTATAGTCCCAACAAATAGCTAATTTTACCTTTAATAATAAGTTTTGCTTCTTTTTTTTCTTTATAATATATATGTGCTCATGAAAGCCATTAATAACATATTTACATCAATTCCATCATCTACAATGTAAAGTAGAGGAACAATTTCTGTTACAGTTAACATTTCGCCCAGAATTGATTATTTATTTTTATAACAGATTATTGTTATAATAAAATCTGATCAGTTTTGGATTATAGTGGATCAGTGGAATTCATACCAGTGCATTAACACATCTTTTCTTCTTCTGGGTTTCTTTTTTTAAATTTTTTTTAAATTATAAATATTTACTTTTTCCATGCTATATTCAACAGGAAGATTTATATCTCTAGAGCTGTAATGTATGTAATGCTGCCATCAGTATGATATAAGCTATACACCACAAAGCACAAATTCAAGTTAATATGGTGAATGTACTATATAATTCATAAAGCATCCCTTGAAATTCAGACAAGTTTGCTACGGCATTTAAGTGCCGTCGCAAATTAATTTTAAAGAAAAGATTAATGCTGTCGAAATTATTCATATATGATCCACTCCAGTAATAATATGCTAAAACATGACATCTAAACCTTACTTTCATAAGTTTCTATACTGGAATAAACTTATTCATATTAATTGGGCCACATTCAATTATAAATGCTTTTCTGGGATCTGTAATTGACCCAGAGTTCAAAGAAAAATGCCTTCAGATTTGCGACGGCAATGAAATGCTTTCGCAAATCAATTTTGTGATAGCTTTTATGACGGCATTGCCAATTGCCGCCGTGAATTTTGAGGGCTGATAAAGTAGCAAATTTATTCATCTTGTATTTTGTTTCTTAGGCTGGTTAACTCTTTATACATCCAGCCTTACAATTACAAAATATCATCAATAAAGTCTCTAGAGGAAATGTTTGTGTTAAACATTGATTGATTCATTCAATCTTAAATTGTGGAACAAATATGTAATGTAACACTACTTTGTTGTAAATATTTTAGGGGACATCCTAGTTTTAATTGCCCTAAAACATGTATACAATCTTGAGCATTTATCATTAATATTTTTAAAACCCTACAAATACAACTCAATCATTGATATCATTGTTTATCATGTTTAAACCCATATGCACATAATAATGTTTACACAAGTTTAGACTTATTTTTAATATTTCAATAACAATTAAAACGAAAACATCAGGGTTTTAATTTTGTTTTCTTTAATGTGTTTGACAGCAGTTCTACCATGTTCTAGCATTTACAGAATCAAGATACATGTAGATAACTGTTAACAGTTGTGTTTACAAAGATTGGTCTGACTTCAATTAGTAACTTGACCACATTGGTGGGTTTTTCACTATGAGATATGTATGTTAATCTAGCTTAAAGGACTGTTATACTATTAATTAGAGAAAAAAGTTTGTTTTGTTTAATAACACCACTAGAACACATTGATTTATTAATCATCGGTTACTGAATGTCAAACATTTGTTAATTTGACATTTAGTCTTAGAGAGGAAACTCGCTACAATTTTCCACTAGTAGCAAGTGAACTTTTATATGCACCATCCCACAGACAGAATTGCATATACCACAGCCTTTGATATACCAGTAGTGGTGTACTAGCAGAATCGAGAAATAGCCCAATGGGCCCACTGACTGAGATCGATCCTAGACCGACTGCACATCAAGTGAGCAATTTACTAGCAGGCTATGTCTCTCCCCATGATATTTACCAATCCAGTTACCTTGAACTGTTGGCTAAATGTGGAATGACTACAATTTTAATCCAGTTAAATGATTCCCCTGTAGTGTATACTGACACCAAGGACTTACCGGGTAACTGGCTGCCATTCGCAGCAGCATATTTAATACCAGTGCATGTATAGTCTAAAACTGCTTTGTAGTGTGCCAAATTGTAGTTTCAGTGAGGTTTTGGTATCTTGCATGATTAAACAAGAAATGATAATTAAATCACAGTACCTACTGAATCACCGTATAATTTTTTGTTTTAGCACTTTCATTAATATAGGGCATTTTTTCAAAACTTATTTTTAGAAAGTGGTTAATTTAAAATATATATATTGTCTACTAGCTGTTACTTTGGCTATGGGCAGGTTGAGTCTTGGAGAATACTAGTATTTACCTAAGTAAACTGTATAAAAATCCCTTAAACTGGCATACAAGTTGATCTCTTAATATTTAAGTACCTTCCCTCTTTCTGCATAGTGTTGATAAGCCTATAAAATTTAATGCTAGCATTTTTCGCTGATTCCAGCCAACCATTGTACTACCCAAGTTCATAAATCACTGACACTTGATTTCACAGTTATTAACAGTTTAGTTAGTTTATAAACAGACTGGTTATTGGGTGGGGTGGGGGTAGGATTCCGCCAGAATCATAAACATGATTTAGTATTGATATTTAAAGTTTGTCTCATAATCTTAAATTCTTCTGACCCTAAAACTTGGATTCATGGAATCGTGTTCAGTTTGCAGCCTGATAAACCACTGAATTGGTTGGTTGGGGGTATTGCCAGTCTACGCTTACTTGAAAATGTTGATAACAATTCCCCTTGCAAAGTAACATTTTTATGTACGCATTTGGCAGGAGTAGGGGTTGCAAAATAACAACTCTCTTTCGTGAATTTATCCACGAGTCCAAATAAAAGGAAAGTGGCAATGAAAATTCCCAATATACATATATTTAATTATGTCTGTTATCATGAATTAATTTAATACTCCTAATAGAGTTGTACTGCATCATTCATTGGCATGAGATAATATCCCAAATATGATTTGCTTGTGCTAATTTGTCCAATCCATAGGACCCTGGTGAAAGATCCTGGATAGATCAATTTTTATATGCACAAACATATTTGTATGTATACACTGATCTAAATGTTATTAATAGTGTACAGCCCCTAAGTAAATTTGTTTTATTGATTACAAGTTTTGCAATATTTTAAAACTATTGACGCCCGGCTGGATGTGAATTGTTTCACCTACAAGCTTAACAATACGAGTATTACGACACTTTTAACAAAAACTATGACCAGCTAGGAAATAAACTCAAAGGCAAAAGTTATTGTGATACACAAAAGACAAAGATAATTAATGATAAGTTTTACTGCCATGTATGAAATATTATAACAGTAGTCCATGAAAAGGGGTGCACCTGCCATATGCAAATGAGCCACATCACTAGAGGGGTTCCAGAGCAAAGTTCACACAGTCGGTAGAGAGTGTCCACCTTGAACATTGATACAGGCCTGGCACCATCTTACTGAGGCCACTAAATGCTGGAGAATGTTCTTGAAAATGCCATTCCAGATCTGAGGAAGGATCAGCATGGTTCAGATCCATGCGTTTTAGCGAGGGGTTGTCACGG
>JAECMU010094571.1:30813-44657 GCA_016106625.1 Dracogyra subfuscus | reverse complement strand
GGCCTGGTATTTGTTCATGCCTCCAAGTCTGCAAGCAATCAATGTGCAAGTTCATGAGAAACAGTCCTGGCAGTGTTTTTCTAGACTTTGTAGAAAGCTTCCATTATGTGCACTGAAATGTATAGTCACTATGAAGCAGACAACTGAATCTATTTGAGCAACCACATGTTTTAAGTAGTCATTACACTCGGAGCTTGGGTAGAGGGTGGGGAAAGAATATATGAGTATATGTAAGAATTAAAAAAATATATATATCAAGAATTATACATACATGCATATTATATATAGTGCCTATAGCTAGTGGTGGGGCTGATTGCGTTTGAAAGAGCTATATAATATTATATCCTTTATTTTAAATTAGGCAGTCTGGTAAAAAATATTCTCTGTCACCTTACTGAAAAGCCAAACACAGAAAGAAAAAAAAAAACCTTTATGGTAAATTTTGTCTCTCTTGTTTGTTTTTTTTGTTTTTTTTTTGAGATTTCATTCTTCAAAAGATAAAAACAGTGTAGTATATTCCTTTTGAAAACATAATCACTTTTGCAAATAACATTTCACAATGTATTTATTTTCAGCTTGATTTTTGTTCTACAATTGGTACCAGTCTATTTCCACTAATCAATAATGCAACAATAATTCAGCTTTTTACAAGATAAACAGAGGTAAACATTCACATATCAAACATTAATCAGCTAATCTTTTATGTCATGCAGGATCCATACCCTGATTGAAGGAACCAGAATGTGTTCATGTCTGTGCTTGTACTGTATATATCACCTATTCACATGGAAAATTATATTTATTAAATATTTATTAGATTTCTGTCAAAGTTTGTAAAGATTATTTGACTATATTTTGTTCATCAATTGGTAATTCCATATTCTTGCTGGTGGGATGTAGCCCAGTGGTAAAGTGTTCTCTTGATGCGCGGTCGGTCTAGGATTGATCCCCATCGGTGGACCCATTGGGCTATTTCTCGTTCCAGCCAGTGCTCCACAACTGGTATAACAAAGGCTGTGGTATGTACTATCCTGTCTGTGGGATGGTGCATATAAATGATACCTTGCTGCCAATCAAAAAGAATAGCCCATGAAGTGATGATAGCAAGTATCCTCTATCAATATCTGTGATCTTTAACCATTTAACTGACACTATATAACCATAAATAAAATGTGTTGAGTGCATCGTATAAAACATTTCCTTCCTCCTTCCTGGCAGCTTCATACTTTGGCAACTCCATACTCTGGCAGTTCCATAATCTGGCAGTTTCATAATCTGGTAGTTCTATATTCTGGTAGGCAATAGTGATAGAGACCGAGACAAATGAAAAGGCAAGATAGACTCTAAGCTGTCATGCTTTGGCAGGAAATTACGAAATATGATAATGGATTTCAGATTTCTGATGGGGAGTTTGAAAACAGATCCCTGACTAATCTTTACAACTTCCTTACATTTTGAAATCTACAAAAATAAACATTCTTGAACTGGGATTCCCAGCTTTATTTATTTGTAGAAACAGTCAAGTGTGCTATCCAGGCCATCTTGCCTAACAACCACCAGTTTATTTCAGGGCATTTAGGATATTGCATTCAGATTCACTGGTGGGTTATTAGAGTATAACTATAAATACAAATACACATATAGCACTGTACAAATGTGATATGTACATACAGTAAGCTGTTTAAAATGGATTTAAGGTAAGACCATGTTAGATTAGATGAGGTTTTTTGTGTGTTATTTTTAGACTACATGATTAAAGACAATCTAGTTTGGACATATTTCCACATTAGACAGAAAAGGAGTGTTTGTTTAATGACACCTCAGCACATTTTAAACTTAGAATATGTCTAACATTAGGTAATTTTGACATATAGTCTTAGAAATGAAACCTGCTAAATGTTTTCATTAGTAGCAATGGATCTTTTATATGCACCATCCTACAGACAGCATAGCACATACCATGAACTTTGATATATGCCAATTGTGGTGTACTGGATAGATAGAGAAAAAGCCCAATGGGCCCACTGATGGGGATTGATTTTAAACCAACCATGCATCAAGTGAGTGCTTTACCACTGTGCTATGTCTCGCCCTTGTAGCATAGATACACTGTGACTTATTGGTGCTTGCTACGTCTCGCCCTTGTAGCATAGATGCATAGTGACTTGTTGGTGTTTGCTATGTCTCGCCCTTGTAGCGTAGATGCACAGTGACTTATTGGTGTTTGCTACGTTTTGCCCTTGTAGCGTAGATGCACAGTGACTTGTTGGAGCTTGCTACCTCTTGCCCTTGTAGCATAGATGCATAGTGACTTGTTGGTGCTTGCTACATCTTACCCTTGTAGCATAAATGCACAGTGACTTGTTGGTGTTTGCTACATCTTGCCCTGGTAGCATAGATGCACAGTGACTTATTGGAGCTTGCTACATCTCGCTCTTACAGCATAGATGCATAGTGACTTGTTGGTGCTTGCTGTGTACAGTGCTGCTGTTCAGCATATACACATCAGCATAAAATTAATGGGTGTGCTTATTTTTGTTTGATGTGTGTTTGAGTGTTCTCCGGCACGCTAAACGGACACCAGTGGTCAATAGTTTACTTCGTCTTGGGCAGCAGCTACTTTCTTTAGTGTCTCACCACAGTTTAATTGTCAGTTGGTGGGGGTGTAAAAATAGACCACAAACCAGTATTAGAACGGTGGCCATCTTAACTCCTGGTTTTACACTTTACTGTAGCCAGCTGGTTTGGATCACTGGCACTGACCTTACCTCTTGTGGTCACTACTTTTGCCCCCACCTGGCCAGAGGCTATCCCAACTCTTGGGTGCTTTTGCAGTGTTTACCATCTGCACATATAGCCTCTTGACATTTGGGCAGTTATGTGGATAAATACTCTGTGAAAAGTCTGTCTTCTTAGACTGTACTCAAAGACCATTTGTATAGTTTAGATTTTGAAGGTGCATGGGGGTTTTTCTTGTGTTTTTTGGGAAGGTTTGGGGTGGGGTGGGGTGGTGGATGCGCATGGCATAGAAGACTTCACTGTACTGTCTTGTCTCAAGACATTATTGTAAGGCTAGAGTTGGTGAGAATTCTATTCTCTATTCTTCATTCTTTGAAAACCAGGACTTGCAATTCTAAAACTTGCCTTAGACAGTTGTGTTTTCTAACAGCTTGCACTGCATGAGAAAGCATTTTTTATAAAAA
Organism: Dracogyra subfuscus; assembly: GCA_016106625.1. Lineage (NCBI taxonomy): Eukaryota > Metazoa > Mollusca > Gastropoda > Neomphalida > Peltospiridae > Dracogyra > Dracogyra subfuscus. The sequence goes on along the minus strand of JAECMU010094571.1, from coordinate 41,454 downwards.
GTTTTCTTGATTAGAGGCTGTTCACATTTATCAACATTTTTATTTTAGCATTTCGAAAAAAATAAAATAAAAAGAGAAAAATGTGAAGTTAATGACATTTAGTTCCATATTTGTGTCTATCAAATATCTATCATGCACCGTTCATAGACTCATGTCAACTACATTTGTAAAGAAGTTAAATTACTTGCACCAAAGGAAAAAGGCATAATGCTCTGTTAATGATCCGTGGTCTGGACACGTGTTTCCATCATTTCACGGCCAGCCATGGAGAACATAAATGCATGCTGCTAACCATGGTGTAGAAACCCACTGCTTCACCACCAGTGGCCAACCTTTTGGTGATTTATGATTTCTACAGTTCCATTACTCAATACAAATAACTCCTGCTGTAGAATAATCTGGTGTTGGGTTAATATTCTTATTGTATAAATACCTAAACCTTGCAGCTAATATAGTAACTCAGTTAGTACATGTGACAGCCTCTCGAACCATTGTAGTCTGTCCATATGTCCAATAGTTTGTCTGTTCATATAAGCATTTATCCTCAGTATCATCAGTCCATTCTTTGTACCATTTGTCAATAAATTCAGTCAGCCAGCTAGCAAGTCAGAAAGCCCACTACCCCATCCATCCATGCATCCATCCATGTATCCTTTCATGCATCTATCCATGTATCCTTTCATGCATCCATCTATCCATCCATACATCCATCCATTCATTCACCCACTTCTCATTGAATCCATCTACTCGTCATTTGATCAATCTATTCATCCCTCCATCCCTTCATTCATCCCTCCAATCCCTCCTATCCATCCATCCTTCTATTCATCCATCCTTCTATCCATCCATCCATCGATTCATCCATCTAATCCATCCATCCATCCATCCATCCATCCATCCATCCATCCATCCATCCATCCATCCATCCATTCCTTCATCCATCCATCCTATCTATATTCCTCCATCCTTCTATCCATCCATCCTTCTATCCGCCCATCCATCCATCCATCCGTCCATCCGTCTGTCCATCCATCCATCCATCCATCCATCCATCCATCCATCCATCCTTTCATCGATCTATATGACAAATACTGTCTTGGGTAATTATGAAAGTGCTGTGATTGCAGGTGGCAACTATTGAACAGTGGTACAATCGGTAAATGCAGCTTGGACATCTACTTAGGTCAGACTAAGTAATGCCTGTCCAGTTTTACACCCATTATGAAGACTTTGGACAGCCACGGAAATCTGTATGGATTCCTTCGCATCGACACAAACATAATTGTTATTCTACGTATTATATATGCATTCCTTGGATGCATGTTGATGGAAATCTGTGGATACATGTGGCGGGTTAGTTTGAATGGTAGTAACAGTTGCTTTCAGTACTTTGCTCCACATTGTGGCTTGGGTTTCAGCAAAGAAAACAGTTGCTGTTTCATGTATAAGCACTGTTGCGAACTGTGGTAATTAGATGAAACCATGCAATTTACCACAAAGAAAACAGTTTGAGAAACAGATGACTTCGAGGTGTGTGCATCTTATCCTAGTGCTTTCCCCCACCTTTGTAGTATAATACCGGTGATGTTTTCGTTAGTTTTGGTTTTCATATTGCTATGACACTGTTAAGTCTTTGTAAGCTCTGTATTCTTTGGCTGTAAGACTTGGGGGGGTTTTAAAATTTAATCTGCTGAAAATAAGTTTGTTAAAAAAAACTAAAATAAAAACTATAATGTTAGTAAATTCATGTTTAAGATGATACATATAATTAACACTTGGACTAGTATCTCTCGATGTAGTAGTTAGCCATCGGGATGCATTCCTTGAAATTTGCGGCGGCAATCGGCAATGCCTTTCCAAAAGCTATTGCAAAATTGATTTGTGACAGCATTTCATTGCCGTCGCAAATCTGAGTTTGGTGAAATGTCTGTGGTTATTTTTCTCTGAACTCTGTCCAAATTTATAAACTAGTGTGGCCCATTTTTTCCTCAGTTAATATGAATCAGTTTATTCCAGTATAGAAGCGTAGTAAAGTAAAGATGAGATGTCATTTCTCAGCGTATTATTACTGCAGTGGATCATAGATGAATAATTTTGAAAGCATTAATTTTTTTTTTTTTAAATTGCCGCCGTAATGCTGTTGCAAAATTGATTTACGGCGGCACTTAACTGCCGTAGCAAATTTCAAGGGCTGAGGATGGTGCCAGATTTGAGATTTGCATCCCAGTACTGGGCTTAAAGGGACAGTTCTGAGTTTGTTGCAATTTGTAAGATGTTATCGACTAACAAAGACTTTTTAACAATTGTAATTATATTCATCTGCATAAAGCGGGCAGCATGGCCCAGTGGTAGAGTGCCCGCCTGATGCGCGGTCGGTCTAGGATCGATCCCTGTCAGCTGACCACTGGGTTTTTTTCTCGACATAACCATATGTCCGACGCCGATATAACCGTATTTAAAATGTGTTGAGTGCGTCGTTAAACAAACCAACAAAAAAAAAAAATTAAAAAAAATTAAAAAAATTAAAAAAATTAAAAAAATCATCTGCATAAAATATTAGTGGCTGTATATTAAATATGTTTGGATGGTTCTAGCATTTGTACCAGGTTACATTTCATTTTATTTCCTTTTTTTTAAATTTGTTCGTACATATGAAATTATTTGATGACAAAATCCAGTGTGGGCTTCTTACAAGTATTAAGACGACCGGAAACACATTGAATATACAGACACTAATATTCTAGACAAGAAAATATATTTAGTATGTACACATGTATGTTTAATTATAGAAATATTTTATTAGTCGGAAACATCTTACAATGCAGCAAACTCAGGAATGTCCCTTTAATAAAATAGTTAGTGTATTTGTGGATCCAGAGTATACCCCCCCCCACACACACACACACACACACACATACACACAAACACACCTATCATTTTGAAGTGCCCTTTTTATTGACTTTTAAAAAAACACCCATCCACACCAGACAACACTAAGTTGCCCTGACATTGCATTTTTAAGTATCTTTATTTTAAAATGTTCTGGGAACTACTGTACCCTTGAATCCGCCCTCCCGCCCCTACAGATCTTGCTCCTTTTAGGAGCTCGACTCATTTGCCATCGACAAATTCAAATTGCCCTTTTTAAACAATGTGTTATCCCCTTTAACAAGATCCTAGATGTTGTATATTATTTAGTAAAATATTTATAAGACTTGATCTTATACTGAGGTATGATTCAGGATGCTATAATAATGTTTCGAAAAAGTTCATATTTAATTCAGGATTTTCCAAAAAGTTCATATTTAATTCTCCAGAATCCATTGAGGATTCTCCAGCATGTGATGAAGATTTCAGTAATTTCACTAAGCTTCTTTCCTCTCTCAGGACTTGACCTTGCGTTTTCTCTTACCAGATGACATGTGTAAGCAATTGTTCTGAGGTCCACCGTTATTTGTTTTGCTGCTTCCAATATGCTTATAACAGGAAGCTGCTGCGGATTCTGCAATCAGACAGCAATTTAGAGTATTTATTCTCGGATATATTTCTTACCTCTTTAATTTGTAAAATCTAAATGTCTGGTTAGACACTTTCTGTGAAATTTCTCAGAATGCCGAATTCGCATATGGTCAAAAAACGTGTAGTACTTTCATAAATTATTCAGTGACTGAACATGGACATTTCACACGCTTATTATTTTATTGTAACATGTTGAGAATACTACAAGGATGAATTTAGTATTATTCATTTAGTTTAGTTTATTTTGTGCTTGTTTGCAGTTATGGTTTATGCTTGTTGTTGTGGAAACACACCTCATTTTCATTCAATTTTCATAACATTATAAATTGTGGAATACCTAGAAAAGTAAACGTTTTACCATCCATTCTCCAACCCCCCTCCCCCCCAGACATCAGGTCATGAAAGTTGTGGTTATGAAATGCTGTTAATCAAGGATTGATACCGTGTTTGTTTAACTGATATTATTTTGAAGAGTAAAGTACAACTATATTCTGAAATTTGTTATTGTATATATGAAGAGTTCACATGCAAAAACTGATAAATCTGTTTTAGTAATTTTCTGCAAAAGAGTTTTTTTTGGGTCATGCTTTCTATGTAAAACATATCAAGTCCACAATGGGTGATCTTAATTTGAAATAAGGAAAGTAAGTAAAACAGATTTTGAAAAAATGAGTATGAAAATCAGAACACAATGCCTTGAGCTGAGTAATGATAGTAGAAGTTGGTTTTTAGATAAAATGGCATTATCAGTTTTTGTGCCTGAACTCTTCATATAGTAATTCACTTGTGTGCATGCCTGTTACTTGATCAGTGACATTTGTACTTTGAGAATAATGCACATGCTTTTGAGGTACAAACAAGCTGACATTTGCAGATTGGGTTGCCAGGATGTTAAAGGTGTTTCATGTTACTGTCAAGAAGAGAAATGTTTGCGATATATCTATATATTTCACAATGCTCAACTATGGTTCTATCAGCATATCTACATTTCAACAAGAGAAGTGCTTTTAGCTAGTTAGAATGATTATCTTTAACGATCTAACATCACTGACACTGGAATGCATGTAACTCCCGTTTAAAAGCCTCGGTGGCATTAGAAACAGATTGAAATTGATTGTGCGTGTAGGAAAGTGTGCCACAGTTCTTTCATTTGGCCAAATTGCTGGCAAATAAGGTAGATAATAGCCAGCAGGTAGCCGAACATTATTGGATATTGATTACACGAACTGGTTATTATCTGCCCAGGTACATATAATTTGATACAAACTTGCTGTGTGGTATAACATTTTTCCTCCATGATAAAAACACATTAAAAAAAAACCCTTCAATAATTCACTGCATGGGAGGGTTTAGTCATTAGTTAACTCCCATGCCAGAAGAGAGCAAACCACTTCTTTAATTATTCTATTTCCAACATAGTTTAATATAGCATTTGGCAAACTGGATGGAAACTAGATGTCCTAGAATGCAGTTCCTGCATTCTACAAGTAAAGTTCATTTTGAGAAACTCCCATAAATAGAAGTTGTAACACTTGAAATGAATTTTTTATAAGATAATTGTTTGTATATGTTGACTAATAAACATATACACTGAACATGTAAACCAAATCTAAACACAGTAATGGCATTTGGAATTTTAATTCATGCAAATTTTGCAGTATATTTTAAGTCCCCAGAACCTGACCAAAGGAGGTGGGCCCCCCTCCCACTTTTTGACACCTTCCTATGCTTATGCATAATACCATTATTCTGTAAAAAAAATGATGACATTAAACTTTTACCATTGAAGTCTATGATAAAAATAATATGATGATAACATTATTTTGTTTGTGTTTTAAAGTGATGACATATGAATAGAGTGTCATACTTGTAGAATTGAAGTCTGTGTTAAAAAATAACAATATGATGATATTGTGCATATTATTTGTGTTTTTAAGTGATGACATATGAATAGACTGTCATACTTGTAGAATTGAAGTCTATGTTAAAAAATAACAATATGATGATATTATGCATATTATTTGTGTTTTTAAGTGATGACATATGAATGAACCTAAAATAAGTAATGACAGTGGTTCATATATCTAATCACTCCACCCTTGACCTCTATCCCATGATTGAAATGAGCCACTTCACCTTGATTGACCCTTCGCATATTGCATTCTTTTCACATATGGCTTCATTCTTACTAGCTCTTTGACTGTTTTGTTTATTTTCCTTTGTTGCCTGTAAAGAAACACATGGTTTCCCTTATGACCAGCCAACAGTTCCTGCAACAAACACAGTCTTCAAAGTGTAGGATGTTATTTCACTTTGATACAACTGTGCTGTCATTGTTTTTAGTCATGTGTATCTGTGTTTTTCTTGCTATAAAATAATAATATTCTGAAATCAATCTTATACTGTAGTTCTGCTTGCAGTAATTGTTAAAACATGTTTTAAGATAGGAACATGCAGTTTTATGAATATAGCATGCCAATCATCTTCAAAATCTGGTCCATGACAATATCAGTGTTGGGTCTTGTTAGAAACTAGTCTCTACTATTATTATTAATCATTGTTAAAAAAAGGTACTGTGGTATGTGTCATCCTGACTATTTCGAAAGGGACTAAACATAGCCCATTGCCTTTTAAATTATGTTTTATTTTTTGCACAAGTTACCTGTTCAAAATTGCAGTAGGTAGGCTCAAAATTTTACCTTTGACAAAAACATTCCCAATTTTTTGGGCAGGACGTAACCCAGTGGTAAAGTACTCACTTGATGCGTGGTTGGTTTGAGATCGATCCCCGTCAGTGGGCCCATTGGGCTATTTCTCTCTCCAGCTAGTGCACCACTACTGGTATATCAAAGGCCATGGTATATGCTATCCTGTCTATGGGATGGTACATATAAAAGATCCCTTGCTGCTAATCGAAAAGAGTAGGTCATGAAGTGATGACAGTGGGTTTCCTACTTCAATATCTGTGTGGTCCTTAACCATATGTCTGACGCTATATAGCCATAAATAAAATGTGTTGAGTGCATTGTTAAATAAAATATTACCTGCCTTCCTACTAAACTTTTCAAACATACCCAAAAAATGTTATCTCAAAAGTCTGGTAATTTAGCCTACATCCATTATCAGTAAAGTGAGGATCAGATAAAATAGCTGGGTTTTTCGGTATTTTATCTTAAATGTGCTAACAGGTCTGAGATATTCCTGTCTCTTCAGCAGTTTGTTATTGTGTGTGTGTGTGAGAGATCCATGCACAAGGTGTTCTCTGTCACTATAGTCTATCACAGGCAATCTTGGCTCATTACCCAATCCTGTCAGCAGGCAGCAGGGTGGTATTCTCAATACTGTAAATCACCACATAACACCAGTGCTAAAAGAATTTACGAAAGTAAAAATATTTGACTTTCAGGCTACCTCAAAGAGAAAAATAATGAATAAAAGCTACATAGGTATTAGAAGTGGTGGAGGTGGGTGGAGCAGAAAGGCAGTTTTTGATATGCATGTGCCAGGTAGAATGGTCATCCCAATAGATTCGGGAATTGATCCCAAGAACTCTTACACCTCAAACATGTACAGTGGTAAATTGCTCTCCTTATGTGCAGTCAGTCTAGGAACGATCCCTCCTAGTGGGCCAGTTGGATTGTTTCTCATTCCAGCCAGTTCTCCACAACTAGTATAACAAAGGCCATGGTATGTACTATTCTGCCTGTGGGATGCTACATACCAAAGGTCACTTGCTGCTAGTCAGAAAGATTAGCCCATTGCATAGCGGAAGTGAAAATGTGTTAAATGTGTCAATGAATAAAACATTCCTTCTTCCTTCTACCGGTGAGTAAAATACCACTTCATTATAGAGAAGAAACTCGGTTGTCAACAGTATTTCTCTTATTCTTTAGTTAAGTAAAACCTGAATTGACATTGTTAAATGTTTAGAAAATAATTGTGGAAAATGTTTATTGGTGTTCCTACCTTCATTTCCATCGCCAATAACAGGAGATGGCCATGGATGATAATTTGCTACGTTGGAAGACTAGGCCAGAAGCAGAAATTCCTTGAATGGCCGAGATGTTTGGTGCATTATTTGGGGATATAAGTGGTTCCTGTGATAGATGGGATAAACATCAGCCTACTGAGTGACAAAGGGCTAAGATAGACAAACCAGCAGTTATTGCCTGTTGACTCTATCATGTTGTTCTTCCTATTAACATAACACCTACATTTGTATCATTTGTATCTCCAGACAACATATCAGAGATGGTTTTTAGCTGTACAAGTATGTTAACTTACATCTACATATGTCTAAAGCATTATAGAATAAATAGGGGTTTTTCAGTGTGGATTGTGAAAAACCCCCACATAAAAAACATTAACAAAAAAAACCCAAATTGGAAATGACAAATCTTATTTCTTGCTTAACAAAAATCAGTATATCAGCAACTGGTTAGTTCTTACAGACACACACACACACACACAGACACACACACACACACACACACAGACACACACACACACACACACACCATCCTATGACACTCGACTCCTCTTTAAAACATTAAAACATTTCAAACAAAAATTAAAGGCAAAGAATACTGAATGTTATACTTTGAACTGTTTATGAACTCTATCACTGATTACATTGTGACTGGAGTTTATTTGAACATGGAAAATTAAATGTGAGTAGTTGTGACCATTGATTTGGCTCAGTGAGTTGGAGCATCCAGTATAGAGGTCATAGAACTGATGCAAAATAAAGACTCACTCCACTTAATAAATAAATAAATAAATGGTTTAGGATGGAGTTGGGAAAGACTTGACCACATATTATCCCATCACAGCCATTGCTGTAGTGGGAGGCAAAAGTTTTACTGGAAAGATTTCAAGAGACCAACTTTATTCACAGAAGTAAGAAGAAGACTGTTAGCACCAATATTTAATTCTTTCTAGAACATGTTCTTCTCCAAGTTTGTCATTAACTGAAATGATTTAAAACCCATATGTGTTCTGCATGACATACACGGACATAGTTAAAAGTCAATGGGTGGTCTCTGAAGAAGATAGATTGGAGTTTTTAAAAAAGTAATCTCTATATATTTAGTTTTAAATGGTTAGGCATCTACACTGAATCCGGTTTTCCCATCTTGTGAGTAATGATGTCTGTCATTGATAGTGTTGCCAGACATTGTCATTCAAACACAGTTCCATGTAACATGCCATCAGGCCTTTGTCATAGAATCAACAAACATCAGCTAGAGTTTCCTGCCCTTTCTTTCTTAAACTGGCATTGTGATGGCTGGCACATATGAGAATGTCATTTATGCTATTAAAACTTACAGACCGTCTTTGGTTGTTTTTCTTTTGTCATCCAATGCTGCAACTGCCATTTAATTCATGGTGAAAAATAACTCAAACACATTTTATGTTTCCATTGTGATACATTATGCTTTCAAGCCAGCCCAAGCATGACCTGTGATCTTTCCTTCTACCCAGGAGCAGAGAATCCTACGTCTTTAACTGTTATTTGACTAGCATTTCATTTCCATGTTTTTGTCACATGGTCTTTCTGTCATATTATTAAACTTTGTCATTTTTCACAGATTAGTGGAACTGATGTAGATGGTGATAGTTGCCACCTATGATACAAAGTAATATGGTTATTTTGCCTTGTGTAAGTTTCTAAAAATAGCATTTTAGAGTAACTTGAACTCTGTGTATATATATATATTTTTTTTGTTTGTTTGTTTAACGACGCACTCAACACATTATAATTACGATTATATCGGCATTGAACATATGGTTATGTCGAGAAAAACCCCAGTGGTTAGCTGACGGGAATTGATCCTAGACCGACCGCGCATCAGGCGGGCACTGTACCACTGAGCTATGCTGCCCACTTTGAAATTGCAAGATATATAAAATAATATTTATAAATATTTATATGAAGGATGGAAGGAAAGAATGATTGGTTCACAATGCACTCAACACATTTTAATTGTGGTTACATTGTGTCAGACATATGGTTATGGACCACACAGATAATGAGTGATTATCCTGCTGTTGCCACACAATGGGTTACTCTTTCCATTTAGCAGCAAGAGATCTTTTATATCCGGCATCCCTCAGACAGGACAGTACATATCAAGGCCTTTGTTACACCATTTGTTGAGTACTGTCTGGAACGAGAAATAGCCCAGTGTATTCTAGACCATCAGATAAGTGCTTTACCACTAAGCTACATTCTGCCCCAAATATTTAAGATGTAAAAACATAGTGGGGCTCGATGTACAATTTTGAAAAAGTGTTTATGCCTTAGTGCTATTCAACTTGCTTAAACAGCATGTATATTTAATAATTTAGTACAAATGCAGGTGTATGGCTACATGTATACATCTTGTAGTTTGTTCATGTGTGATGTTCACCAATGTTGTTATAATACTTAAACTCTAAGATATTTAAAAATAATCATTAGATTAAAACAAAAAATCTACACAAAGTCGAAATCAATGTTCTTTCACTTCCCAATCCTCAGAAAATTCAATGGTCTATAATATCTTGTACTTTAATTAAATTTTATTTCTTCTTTTTTTTGTATTAAACTGCATCCAGTTAATCACTTGACCTGTACATTTATTTCTGTTTCAAATCAAACACAGTTGCTTAGGCATGTAATAGTTGTTTTTTGCATGCACAACAAGTTGCAATAAATCACCAATACTAACTGGTAACTGCACCGAAACACTCTGCTCAGTTTGTGTGTAGCACCATATGTTTTAGCACCATCTGTCACAGAGCTATATCTGTCAGTGCTGTGCTCTATTGATAGTCTTTGATCCAACATTATCCCAGTCAGATTACTGGGCGGCTGGCCTCAGTCCACGCAGGTCTTAACACACTACAGCAGCAGTGAGAGTTTCTGGTCTTAGTTTACAAAATGTTTCAACGTTTCTTTCTGTACATTTTGTTAATAATAATGGACTTAAGATCAATAACTTTTAAATCACTAACCTTGAAGTGGGAAGGGAGATTCAACCCCCTCTATATTCTCCAAAGATGACTACAATCAGTGCCAGATCTATAAGAAGGCAAGGGGGCAAAGGGTCGGTTGCCCTGGACCCCACTGCCAGAAGG
>JAECMU010094571.1:2054-30781 GCA_016106625.1 Dracogyra subfuscus | reverse complement strand
ACGGACTTCCTTTATAGACAAATTTAATAATTATAAAATGTGTTCCTTTTTTTATTTATTTGTCATGTAATTTAATTTCTATGTTGAGGGCCCCTGAACCTGATGTGCCCCAGGCCCCAGCACCGGGCCCCCTAAGGTCTTAATCTGGCTTTAAGTCGACTACAGTATTCATTGCTAAGTCGGTATTAAGTTTTAAAGAGAACCTGATACTGATTTAAGGGCCTGTTGCATTATTTTCCTTTTTTGGTGACTTAATAGATTTAAGGATACTAATGGGTTAAACAATAACCTCGTAACACCCACCCACCCCCACCCGCCAAATCCTCCTGTTCTCCTGGAAGATAACTTAATTTACTACTGTAACATGTTATTACCGACTGTTGCTCATTTTTTGTACGGCTAAAAGATGCAGTTCACTGGTGGAATTTTCAAGAACTTTCAAAACTGCTGCTCTTTGAAACCTAGCTCCAACATGCATCCTGTTCACACCTGCCATTGGCTACAATTGTGAAGTTTGTTTCCAAGGTGCGGTGTTTATTACTTACATGAAACCATATATTGGCTGCCTTGCATGGTGTTTAGTGTTTGTTTTGAACTCATTCAGCAGTGAGTTCTTTGCTGTTGTCGGTAACATGAAGACTTTTTATATTTTTAGTTAGTTTTTCAAAAGACTACATTTACTTCTATGTAAGACCTTGTTTAATGGCTTGCTCCTGGCAAGTTTTGTTTTCATCTGTTACAAACAAAACTATCTGAAGCATTCATAATCTTGGCATGTTATGAAAACAAGCATTATCGTTGGTGTTGTGGAATTTAGGTCTGTAATTATAGGTTTTTTTATGCAGTAGTTTGTTGTGAGTGAATGTGACTTCATGTATATAACTTGATTTATGATTCGTTTTTAATATTAGTTTTTTCCCCCATCTTTTAAACTTTCTGGCAGTCATCAACAGTTTACGAAGTGTCATTTTGTTTTACTCTTCTTTAATTCTGTCTCTCAGCTAGCATAATTTATCTCTAAGCAAAGATACATCTTGTTGTCTTGAAACAGGCATTAAAATAAGTCCAGAACAGTCGTTACGGTTACCAGGAAGTGATCACATTTTCAAAAAGTCAGGAACAGTACTTTCTCCACAGTGGTACAGCGCTCATTTGATGCGGGGTCAGTCTGGGATCGATCCCCGTCGGTCATTTCTTGCTCCAACTAGTGCACCACGACTGGTACATCAAAGACCATGGTATGTGCTATCCTGTCTGGGATGATGCATATAAAAGATCCCTTGCTACTAATCAGAAAGAGTAGCCCATGAAGTGGTGACAACGGGTTTCTTTTCTCAATATCTGTGTAGTCCTTAACACTATATCCGACGCCATGAAAATGTGGAATCAACCCATCCCCTCTTAACCCTAGCTGTTTGTAGCTACCGTATCTGTTATGGCTTTATCAGTTTACTTGAAAACTGTTATTTAAGAAGTGTACCTCTTTCTGTTTCATATTTTAATGTTTCTTTGCTTTGCTGATGGTTGGGATCTGTATAGTAACTCAAATCAGCTTTGTACAACTATAGGGATAAGTAGATACATGCATTAGCATAAAACATATTTCTTGTTTCATGGTGAAACAAATTTGGAATGTATGAGATAAAGCACTGTAGTTACCTGGTGTTTTTGCTATGATGTGGTATGTGTAGAAAAACCATACTGAAGAAACCCATACCTATCTTCTAAAGTTCTTGCCTTGTTTTTTTTTATTCCTTTCACCTTTTGATTGCTTTTAGCCTTGCACGCTATTTCTAACTGACAGTGTTTTAGCATCTGGTCCCCATCTGTCATGAGTAAAATACTGTTAAGTTTTTATAATTTAATTACTGTAAATTGTATTGCAGCGTTCTCCATGTAATATGAGTACATGTATTAAAAGAAACATTACACCATCACAGAACCTTTTTTTCTCTCAGTTTATGGGGGTTGGGAATGGGGGTATGCACATGGTGTATTTTGTCTTTATTCTTCATCAAAATTGGGGATACTGTATGTTGTAATATATTATATTAACATTTGCACATATTCTCTTCAAATTTAGGATACAATTTTTAAGAACCTTTGCCATCCATATATTTCACATACTGGTCTTTTAGGGTTCCAGCTGTTTCTAGGGTTCTTGCTCAGTACCTGTCATTGTACCTATTGGGCTATTTCTTGCTCCATCCAGTACACTATGACTGGTACATAAAAGGCTGTGGTATGTGCTGTCCTGTATGTGGGATGGTGCTGCTAATCGAAAAGAGTAGCCCATGAAGTAGCGACAGCAGGTTTCCTTTCTCAATATATGTGTGGTCCTTAACCACATGTCTGATGCCATATAACCATAAATAAAATGTGCTAGAGTGCATCGTTAAATAAAACATTTCGTTCTTCTTCCTTCTCCTATAATAACATTTGTTTAACAGTTTTTATGGTTGTTTAATGACACCACTAGAACACATTGATTTATTAATAATCAGCTATTGGATATCAAGCATTTGGTAATTTTAACATATTGTCTAATGCTAGGGTCAGACTACCAACTGCAACAAATAAAGTTGGCCAACTCAATGGTTGTGTTGTAATTTCTCCAAATCCTGACTTATTATTAATAACTAATGGCTTATGCCATGAGAACCGAGTTGCAATAGCATTCAGACTAACAATTAGACAGTCGTAGAAGTCATGAGAGCACAAAGTTGGCCAGCTTTCTGCTGGCAGTTGGTATTCTGTGCCTGGCATTAGAGAGAAAACCTGCTACATTTTTCCATTAGTAGCAATGCATCTTTTATATGTACCATCCCACAGATTGGATAGCACATAACATGACTTTGATATACCAGCCGTGGTGCAGTGGATGGAATGAGAAATAGGTAAATGGGTCCACGGATGGACATTGATCCTACATGTGCATAAGTAAAGTTTGTTTTATTTAACAATGCCACTAGAGCACATTGATTTTTTTTATCTTATCATCGGCTATTGGACATCAAACATATGGTCAAACATATGGTCATTTTGACACCGTTTTTTAGAGGAAACCCGCTGTTGCCACATAAGCTACTCTTTTATGACAGGAAGCAAGATATCTTTTATTTGCACTTACCACGGGGGATAACACAAACCATGGCCTTTGTTGAACCAGTTATGGATCACTAGTTGGTGCAAGTGGTTTACACCTACCCATTGAGCCTTGCGGAGCACTCGCTCAGGGTTTGGAAAGAAAGAAATGTTTTATTTAACGACGCACTCAGCACATTTTATTTACAGTTATATGGCATCAGACATATGGTTAAGGGCCACACAGATATTGAGAGGAAACCCGCTGTCGCCACTTCATGGGCTACTCTTTCCGATTAGCAGCAAGGGATCTTTTATATGCAGCATCCCACAGACAGGATAGCACATACCATGGCCTTTGGTATACCAGTTGTGGTGCACTGGCTGTGACGAGAAATAGCCCAATGAGCCCACTGATGGGGATCGATCCCAGACTGACAGCGCATCGAGCGAGCGTTGTACCACTGAGCTACGTCCCGCCCCTCAGGGTTTGGAGTCGGTATCTGGATTAAAACTCCCATGCCTCAACTAGGATCCCAGACAAGCACTTTACCATTGGGTCCCCTATAACAAGAGAGATGGTGAAACCAAAATCCAAACAGCACCAGCTCTGTGGGTCTGAGAGAGTGCCAAATGACACAGCTTCAGCTGTTTACAGACATCCTCTTTAATACTCACCTCCGTGCTAACATCACAGTTTTTTCATGCTTAAAAATTATTTTTGTACACAGAGACATTCTTGTGGTGTTTGTAAATGGCTCTATGGCTACTTGTTGCAGTCAAGTTACATCAGCAAACAGGAGTTGCATGAAGCTGCAGGATCACATTATGGATTCTAACTTTTGTTTTGACCATGTCAGCACTCAGTCATGTTTGCATATTCGTGTGTTGTACTTAGTCTGAAGCATGTTGGAACAATTGCATCTGTGAAAATATTAAGCTTTTGTATCATGTTTCTTGGCATGTTTATCGAAAAGTATCAAAGAGAGTCCAAGTGCTTCTTCCTGCAAATACATTTAAATGTCATGTTTGTCTAAATGCTCTCCCACGCACCTGCATAGTGCTGTACGTTTCTGCACATTTTTGTAGCTGTATGTATTAGATGAAAGTGTGAGTGCCTGTACCAGTCTTTATCATTTGTGAATGCTATAGTAGCATGGCTTGAAATCAACCTACATCTCGGTACTAGTGTTGCAAACCTCCCCCAAAAGAGTGTCTTCATTTGTCAGTTAACAAACTCTACCCCTGATCAGAATATATTAAATATTTTTGGTATGTAAGGTTAAAATGTTTGATATCTTTCCATTCACATTATTTCATTTCATTTTGGAAATCCAGATTAACAAAACCATCTTATGATGATCTGTGGATTAGATAGAGTCCAGTAATTCATAGATTGTATTCTTATTTAGATAAGCTTCATTTGTAATTATAGGTCTGTTCTGAATTTTGATTTGTACTAGGTTATGGCAACTTAACTCTGAAAGGTAATCCTGTCTGTATGTTTAGTAAAGATCCATCTAACTAAAACTAATTACTCTTTATATAGAACAAAATACACAAAAAATACCCGTGCCTATATAGTATTTGTTTTTCATGTTTTAATTGTTTTATCCCCCCCTCAACCCCCTTTACCCCTAAACATTTTTAAACCCCCACAAAAATAACTGAGAGGATAGAACAATGTCAAGATGAACTATCCAAGATGCTGAACTCAAAACATATATCCTATCTTACAGGTTAAACTAGTGCAACTCGGATGTCAAATTCTCTCTCCAAGCTCATTGCACCCATTCATTTGTTTCTTGTGCCCTATTGTTAGCCATGTTACATGATGTTAACACAAGACATTCCATTAGCCTTGTAATATGCCCAACATGCTGAAGCCATCTTTCAACACAAAAATAAATCTTGCAGTGTGTTCTCCATGTTTTGGGGGATCTGATCTTTCCCAAGAAGCCTAATGTAGTTTTAAATCTGCAGACTTCAAAGGTTACTTCCTGTGCTGACTGCAAGGATGTATTACTGTGCACTTGTATTTGAGAGAATTATCCTCAGATGATTCTGTTTTATTTTTACATGGATCTGTCTCGCTGTCTGACCACCCTCATGTGACCACCTGCCTAGTTACACAGACGCACCTATGGCAAATCTTATATAGAACCCATTTGATGTTTTTGTATTTGTTGAAAAGAAAGGTGTTTAAATTTAATAATATTTTCTAAAATTTATATTTATGACAATTAGGTTTTAATCATAAGGTCACCACAAGGTGTAGTTCAGTAAATATTTACTGTCAAAAATATCTTGATTGCACTTTAATATGCCAATACTTTCCATAAACAGAATTAGACATACTGGTACTATACAATAAGTGATCTTCATGGGTGGACATTTTCGCAATAAATCAAATATTTTGAGTTTTGAACTGTTAATGAATGCAACAACAAATCTGGATTACAAAAACGATTAACCATGATCATGATCATTTCTTTTCTTTTCTTTTCTTTGTTTTTTAACGACGCACTCAACACATTGTAATTACGGTTATATCAGTGTCGGACATATAGCTATGTTGAGAAAAACCCCAGTGGTTAGCTGACGGGGATCGATTCTAGACCGACCGTGCATCAGGCGGGCACTGTACCACTGGGCTATGCTGCCCACTTGATCATTTCTCTGCACAATGCATAGTTGAATGGGGATTTGGAAAAAATTGTCATTGATTCCATGAATCTCTAAAAAGACTGCCACAGCCAAACTAGTTTACTAAAACAAAACTAGTACAGGACAGAGGTCATTGGAATAATTCAACTGCCGTGGCATGCACTCTAGATATCAGGTGTTTGTGAAATGTGAGCATATCCTGTCTCACTAGTGGCACCCCCCCATCATGAGTACTGCCGCTACAGCTATTAAGTCTGATATTTATACTGAACTGATTAAAAACAAAATGTGCAAAACTAACATAAACAAAAAACAGAAACAAAAGTTTGAACAGTATTAATCATAGGGCACTGATTCAAACACTCAGTTGGGTTTGTCCTGTGACCTCTTACACATCACTCTATGACTGTCAAAATGAGCATATGTTTGACATCCAGTAGCTGATGATTTATAAATCAATGTGCTCTAGTGGTGTAGTTAAGCAAAAAAACTTTCTTACACGTCAGGTAGAGACATCTAGGTAGCGGAATGATAACAAATACAATGAAGATCAAAATAACAATCACTGTGGTCAGTTTCTTTAGTTGAAGTTCTCCCATTTGGTTGAGTAATCAAGTTTGTATTTTTATCAGTAGCTGTCGATAAAGTTGATTTTCCCAAGTGAAATATATACATAGATATAAATTACTGTTATTATTCATTGCCAATAGAACAAAACTGTGACATCACCCATAAACACACTCTTAATAAGCTTCAGTATGTTTCTGTTGCTGCCAGCATTCAAGGCTTGCAAGAACACTAACAGTGAATTTCTGTTATTGTTTCCTTTGAAAAAATTCATTCAATTATTTTGTGTTTTCTTGGTTGTTTCTTTTTCTTTTTAGCTTATAGTTTACGCTGGGTGTTGATGTGTTAATATGTCATGATCTGTTTGATGACACAACAAAGCACTGGGTTTAAATGATTGTTTAGTTGAAAGATAAACTGGGACTCCAGATGGTGTGTTTTAAGATAGAAGATAGGCCTGACAGTTGTTGTAGGTGTCTGATGCCGATAAAACACCATCTGTGTGTCCGGCTGTCACTGGGGGTCTAAAAAATACAAGTCAAACCATTGAAGAAATGGTCACAGCTGTTAACACCCATTCACTTAGGTGATGATCACAGGCAATAATATATTTCTCTTTTTTTATTATTTATGCTTCAGAATAATAAGAGGATCTATTTCACGTCATTTTTTATGTTGATTTAAAAAAAAGCGCAAAACTTTATTTTTTTTAGAAATTTTTATTTTTTATTTTTGTTTATGTTTAAACTTTTTAGACGGAATTGTATACTGTGAAGCAGCTGTTATCATTTTGAACAACACAATAAACTGCAGTTGCTCATTTACCATGCATGTAAAATCATTTAAATATCTTTTTATTTAACAAAAATAAAGATATATGTATATTAAAACTCAAATTTATTTATTAATGACTCCACCATTTTGTTTGGGTTTGAAAATGTGTTGCAATAAAAGTTATTTCCTTTTTTTATTATTGACATGACAATATGGACAGTAATATGATGAAATAGTGGCGGAATGTATTGCCAGGGTTTGACAAATCCTCGGCCCTGACTAGTGGAATTTTGGGCTAGTGAAAATCATCAATTGTATTACTGTAATATACTCTTTAAAAAAAGTAGGGGGACTCTAACAAGAATTTACAATTGACAAAATTGTAAGGTATATTAGCTGTGGGGAATGGTTATATGATAATAGTGAATTAATTGGGTAAACATTACGACTGGTAGTTCAGTATTACAGTAGTTTTTGTGACCACCAAAGATCTTGAAGGACGATTGGGGTCAGAAGTGAAATTTGAAAGTTGTTATTTTTTATCAGTAAATCGCAAATTCAAACAATAAAAATTACTAAAAACATGACACTTACCGGAAACAATTTATTAATAGGAAACAAGAGACAACTTAGCTTCCTGTGTCTTTAAAATTATATTTTTCAGTGTAAAATGGCTTGAAAGTTTGAGTTAAAAAAGTGGTTTTTGGCAAGTATTTTCACGATTCAAATATGAACTTTATTTCATGTATTTATAAAACATTTAAGTGAATATATGTGAGTAAAAATGATAAACTTGTACCCACTCAACATGATTTTTGTCACAAATTAATCCAGTAGTCTAAAGATTTAGGTTCCCCTACTTTTTTGAGGATACTAGCCAAAGCCTCTTTGAGGGCTTGTATTGTGACTTTCTCAAACATTTGCCAAACACTGGTATTGCAACTAGATACATTGGCATATAAACAAAGATTACAAGAGTATAGTTACCACTGACCCTGGAAAACATGAAAATCTAATAAAATGTCATTCCCATAATAGTAAATTCTGACAAGGCTATTTCAGTTTGTTTGAGATGGACAGTTTGACCAGAAACAGAGGTAAATAAGACAAATAAACTGCCTTTGAAAATGGGGATAATCAGGTGAACAAAAACGTAGGTAATCTCAAGAAACTTTGTGCATTCTGAATGCATGATCATTTAAAAGTCCAGTAATAATAAATCATGATTACATGTTACAGAAAGATATGTTTAATGATTTCCTTTTTTTTGATATAATTGTTATCTATATCCTGATTACATAGTACTGTTTGACAGAATAACAGAATTAGTGACTAACGTGGCAGTCTAAGAGTTAAGTTGTATGAAACAGATGCCAAGTAAGTGGAATAGACATGTTCTACAAATCAAGATTGTTGGAGATATGGGTACAATTAACAGCTCTCTTAGTATTAAGATGCTTCTAAATCAGTGTGGATTTCCAAGACAGTAACTAACATTGCTCTTTTCCTACCATCTTTGATAAGATGCAGTGAAATCTCTTCTTGGTCAAAGGTCATTATACACATGTGAGAAAGAAAACGAAATTTAACGGTAACCTAGCACATAGTATAATTATTGGCTTTTTGTTATAGTTGTAGCATTTTGTCTAGAGAGTTAGAAATGAAAAAAGAGTTAGAGAAAAAATCCTCTGCAACTGCAGTGATGGACTACTCTTATCAATGAAAAACAGTTTTTGTTTAACGACACTGCTGGATCACATTAATTAATTAATCATTGTCTATTGGATGTCAAACAGTTGATAATTCTGACTCGTAGTCATCAGAGGAAACCCGCAGCATTTATTCCCTGATGCAGCAAGGGATCTTTTATATGTACTTTCCCACAGACAGGAAAGCACAGTTGTGATGCACTGGTTGGAATGAGAAAACAAATCTAATCAGTTGAATTGATTCACTGAGGTGGTTTGATCCTGCAATGCAAGCACCTCAGGCAAACTCTCAACCAACAGCTAAATCCTGCCCCCTTATAAATATATAGAAAGAGATTCTGTGTATTGACTTAAATAAGACAAGATAGCACAACATATGTAAGAGATTTTTACAGATGGATTATCCCGGAATGACTTTAGTAGCATATCTAGGCTAAAGACAAACTTTTATATGTTTGGATTTGGTAATATTTTATCAAAATACTTTCGTTATTTTATTTAAATTTTAAAAATGTTTTTTTTTAATCATATTTATAATTCCAAATATAAAGTGATAATTTAATATATCAGTGTTAATTGACATCTTTCACAACCACCCATCTTTCTAAAAATTAATGCTGTAATGTTGATTCACATATTGTCAATCCCCTTCCAACCACAAACTTCAAACCACATCATAATACACCACACCAAACTGCTAGAGGTGTTGAAAATGGTCAGTTCTGCTTATGAAAATAGCCAATTCTGCTGAAAATAGTTAATTCTGCTTATAAAAATATGTTCTACCTACAGAATTAAAACAGTTTTATGTCTTTAATAACTACATCATCTTTTTTGGTGTTGTCTTACATTGAAAGTAAGTTGCATGGATGAACTAGAGAGCTGTTATCAGAACATGGCGTAGAAATTTACCCAACCAAATAAACTTGCACCTATAAATCTTCCCGACAAAATAAAACTGAACTGAAACAGGCTGAGTTGCATGATGTGGATAATTGCCAATCACACACACACCCAAAAAAAGAAACTAAAAGTTGCAGCCACCTCTAATTAATGGAAACATATGTTTGTAATTTGTTATATATTCTCCTCATTTACTGTTCCATAAGGGTTCAAGCAATCAGTTAAACAGAAAACAATGTGAAAATGTATGAGTATTGAAAAAACTAAGTTTAATAAATCTTTAATTTGGTCACATATACAAGACAATTTTTTTGTTTTATAATTTAGAAAAATGCTAATTGTGTTCATGATATGCAATTTCTTAAATCTGTCTGCGATTCCAACAACTCCAGAAAATCAGTACACCTATACTGCACTGCACACCATACCACACCATATCATACCATATATATCACAGTATGGTACCACACACATGCACACACACACAAATACCACATGCACACACACACAAATACCACACACACACACCACACACACGCCACTCCCCACACTCCCAGACATACACAGACATGCATACAGATACATACACCACCACCACCCCCCAAGAGAGACAAACACACACACCCATCACACATCACACACACACATACACACACACACACACACACCCATGATACATCAAAATCAATCTGTTGGATACATTTTTCAAAAGGAAGAAACCTGACAAGTATCTGAAAATAAAATTGATCATGAGTAACAGTTATGAAAGAAGATTGTTATCTCCCTTATTACACAGTTTTGAAATCCAATTAAAAAAAGAATTTTATCTTTACTTCTTTGTGCTTACAAAAAACACCCTCTTGCTCAGTAATAAATCTTTGAGTGCACCAGTCTATTTTCATGAAGTGAGATGGGAAAGTCACAGACTTTCCGGCAAATTCACTGGAACCATAAAAAACAGACAAGACACATAAAAATCTCAAATTTCTTAACTGTTAAAACAGGCTAAAGTTAATGAAATAAACAAAAATCTATATTTCTGTCGGCATGAGTAGTGAACATTTTTAACTTACACTTTTCAAATATGTTCAGTTGCCTTTTACACATTTTAACCAAAACTTAGCAAATGGACATGAACTGTATAAACTCCAGAGATCAGACCTACCAGGAAAAATGTTTTGATAATTATGCATATATGCTGTATGCAATATCTGTGTTGATAATGACAAGATATGTTCGTGATATATTTATGCCTGGTGTGTATATTATAGGAATCCAATGATCTTACATGTATAGTCCACCCCATCCTCTTACAATTTGACAAGAAGAAAGAAAAACATGTTTTGGAAAAAAAACACCAAAAAAACCCCTATTTTGGTGTGCAATTTAGAAAACAATCAGCTCAGAAATAAATAATTTGTATTAAATTCCATAGTATGACAAAAGGTTGTTCTCTATTTGAAGGACTATAAAAATTTTTTAATCCTTTTGCTTAATATATATATTTGAATAAAATGTTATTGTTCCTATTATTTATTTCTCACTTTATACATGCTATAATATGATGAAGTTTCTTAGGTGTTGTTGTTTTTGGCTTCTTGGCATTTTAAAAGATTTTTTTTTTTTGGGGGGGGGGGGGTGGGTTTGGTATGTTTTTAGTTGTTTAGTTTTTTTGTAATATACAATACTTTACCCACATTGGCTGCAAGCCTGTCATATATAAAAAATAATATGTTACGTCTAGCACGCACATTCTGAGCAAGCCAATAACAGATAAATGTCATGAGCAATAAATATTTTGCATGTTCATAAACTAAACCCTGCAGCCATACTGACAATGCATGAAGATAATGCAAACCCCTAAAATAGAACGCATTCCATTAGCTCATCCCACATAAAGTGATGGAAGTGAGAAAACTGCTAACAATTTACATCTGTTTTATTACTCGAGAAAGCATTTGAGCTACATGTGCAATAGTAAATGATAGGTGTGGTAAATATTTAGTCAATAATATATGAGTGGCCGTTAGATACCATTTATCTTATGAGTTGCTTTAAAATGTATCTTATTGAGAGAAAACGAGTTTGATATGTTTTTAAACAACAAGTTGTAAAATGAATGGTGTCTAATGGACACAAATGTATTATTCTATTTCTTACATAAGCTCAAAAACCAGGTTCAACTAAAACATGTACCTAACTTATGCATCACAGACAAATGAGTATTAGGTTAACTATACGTCACAGTGTAATAGATTTCGATTGAGCTGTTTTTTCATTGGATGCATATATATGTAAACAAGTATGTGTTATCAAAAATAATGAATGATATTCTCACCAATCGGTGTGTAGAAAAATAATGTATCATGTAGTATAATTAGTTTATAGGTGCAGTTTTATATCTTGGAATGAGATTCAATACAAGAATATTTACAAGTCTCTAACTTTTATCATTCTTCCTGTACTAGATATAACCCATGCTTAGCTGTGGGAATGCTTAGATGGTGTTACACTAAGATTTCTCTCCCAAAGTATGCTGCCATGTAGATAGCCATCCTATAGCCTGAGCATAAAAAATCCATTTGAAGTATGGCATCAGGTTAGTACAAAGAAGATGGTTGGCAGTACAAATCAAAAGAGAAGAAGCAAAGAGAGCAACTGGAAGCTGTTAAAATGGCCTTGCATAATATTATATTACAAAAAGTTAAAGTCTGCTCTGTTTACTAGAGCACATTGATTTAATTATTGACTGCTGAATGCCAAATATTTGGTAATATCAACATTAAATCTTAGAGAGAAACTCTTGACCTTTTCCCATTAGTAGCCAATGGTCTTTTGTATGGACTGTCCCACAGACAGGATAACACAAACCACAGCCTTTGATATACCAGTCATGGTGCAATGGCTGGAACAAAAAATTGCCCAATTTGAATCACCAGCAGGGATCGATCCCAGGTTAACCACACATCAGGATAATGCTTTACCACTGGGCTACATCCGGCTTTGCATAATATTTTATAACAAATCATTTAAACATTATATGAATGTACAAGCAATACACCTTTTGGTAGCCTCATTTCCCGTCCCTTTCTAAAACAAATTGATTATTCAAGGAATATTTGTTTATCGAATGTTTTTAAAAGTATGCATTAGCATTAAAAATCAACCTTCCCTTCTAGTGTCTGGATTATAGACTTGAACAAAATGTTGATGATGGGTACCAGGCCTTAAAGGAACTATCCAGAGTTTGTTGCTATTGTTAAAATGTTGCCGACTAACAGATATTTTAATTATTAAAATCGCATATTAAATAAAACAAATTCTGCATAAAATATCATTGGCTATATTTTAAATGTTTTTAATTGTCTGTTGTTAGTATTAGGTAGTAGGTCAAACTTCATTTTATTTCATGATACTTTTTTTTTTCTTATGAATGAAATTATTTGGAAACCAAATTCAGTTTGGGCTACTTAAATACAATTATAAGACAACCAAAAATACATTGATATTCTAAACAAGGTGTGTGGCACAGACAGCCACATAAGACAAGCACCTGGCATGGTTGGAGAGACAAGGACTGAGATGTGGAGGTGGACAACAAAAGAAGTTGAAAGATAGGAGGAGTTGCCAAATGGGGAAGAAATGAGATGGAATTCAAAGGATAGAAAGGAAAGGGATTAATAACACAACAAAAAACCCACCCTATATTTAGTAAGTAATTTTAGTCGTTAAAGTTTTTTAATCGTCAGAGACATCTTACAATGGCAGCGAACTCAGGACAATCTCTTTGACTGAAATATAAAGAGATGTTTAATTGTAGTGTCGTGGCTAAGCCATTGGACATAAGGCTGGTAGGTACAGGGGATACAGTGTTCATAGCCGAGTACCGGCTCCAACCCAGAGCGAGTTTTGACGATTCAATGGGTTTGTGTAAGACCACTATACCCTCTTCTCTCTCACTAACCACAAACAACTAACCCACTGTCCTGGACAGACAGCCCAGACAGCTGAGGTGTGTGCCCATGACAGCATGCTTGAACCTTAATTGGATATAAGGACGGAAATAAGTTGAAATAAAAATGTTGGAATATTGGCAGCAGCACCATCAGCCCAGGTGATTTGTGTCGACATACCTTCCAGTTATCACCCTGACAAACTCCACCAAACTGTTGCCTAAATCAGACCATGGCTGTAATCTAGTACTTTATGTAATCAAAGCACACAGTCAGCCGGGAATTACCACACCTCTGGAATTTTCAAGGTAATTCGACAAAATTCCATGTTTAAGTTCCAGACTGCATTTATTTTTCTTCTTGGTTTTTTTCTTTCTTTCTTGTGGACTCGAAAGAATGCACTTAATGGTTATAATTCAACATAAATATAGATACCCTCACTGCTAGTTAGCTCTAAAATGTATCTTCATTCACTGTAATATATGACAGAAAAAGTTTAAAAAAATTATTTATTTAACGACACACCACTATAGCACATTGATTATTTAATCATCAGCTATTGGATGTCAAACATTTGGTACTTCTGACACATAGTCATCAGAGAAAAGCTGCTACATTTTTCCTTTAGTAGTAAAGGATCTTTTATATGCACATTCCCATATATAGTAAAGCACATACCATATCTTTTGATCAGTTGTGGTGCACTGATTGGAATGAGAAAAAAACACCCAGTCAGTTGAATGAATGCAACCTCAAGCAAGCATTCCACTGACAGCTAAATCCTGCCCCATATTTGATCAGATTCGCACATATAGCAAATCTGTATAAATTATATACATACACCTTTAAGCAGGTGCCCGCCTGATGTGCGGTCAGTCTAGGATCGATCCCCGTCAGCTAACCACTGGTTTTTTTTCTCAACATAACCATATGTCCGACGCCGATATAACCGTCATTATAATGTGTTGAGTGCGTCATTAAAAAATAAAATAAAATAAAATAAATACCTTTAAGCAGCTCCATGTTTTTTTGTTAGGTTATAGCCAAACACTGTTACTTTATTTTATTTTAGTAATAGAATCTTAATGTTGTATTGTACTGAGATTGTAGTGCTGTATTGCTCCATCTATTGCACAGTATTGTGACTCCTCACTAAAATTGTGCACGCAGCTTCTGCATACTCTGCTGTATATTATTGTCAGCCGAGAATGTTAACTCAACTGGAGATTGACAACGGCATCATCAGACTGTACATCGGCATACGTTGGCCTGTATATGTGTGCCACTCAAGAACAGGTGTAGCTTATTCTGCAAGATGAATGAGATTCGGGGAAACAAGATGAAAAAATGTGTTTGCTTATTAAACAGCAGTAATATGAGACCTGTTACTGGTCCAGGAACTTTAGCCATTTCTCCTAGTAATGGCATGCTTGTTTTGCCCCTCAAAGCTGTTATATGTGCACACACACATACAAATATAGCTGCTTTTAAATGTTCCTAAATGATATAGATGTGCTCTTATTTTCTGCTACATAACATTAGCATAAACACAAATAATATTGTGGCAGTAAAGCAAAGATAAACTGTAAGCATTTGCTGCATTTAAGTTTGTTGATTTTGTTAATTATACATGATGTGGAAAACAGTTGTTGGTGAAAGCTTGCACTGCCATAAAGATTAAAGAGTGTATTAAAGGAAAATATGTATTAAGAATTTATGATAAACAATCTTGCAGTGATGGTAATGGATGATTCCCAGTCAAGTAAAAAAAACCCAAAAAAACCACACAAGTAATTATGCAATATATTATGGCAGTGCTAAGAACAATAAAGAGTTGACTGTATCTTTAAGTGAATATTTGGTAAGTTAAAAGTAAAGTTTGTTTTGTTTAATGACTTCACTAGAGCAGATTGATTAATGAATCATTGGCTATTGGACATACATTTGGTAATTCTGAGATGTAATCATCAGAGAAAATCCGCTACATTTTTCCATTAGCAGCAAGAGATTTTTTGATATGCACATACCACCGTCTTTGACCAGTTGTGATGCACTGGTTGGAATGAGAGATTGGTGGAATGGATCCACTAAGATGGTTTGATTGTGCAATGCAAGCACCTTAGGCTACGCTAAATCCCACACCAAATTTGATACAATTTATACATAAAGAAATCTATATAAATTATATACATACATGTACTCCTTTAAGCAGCTCCATTTTAGTAGTTAGGGCCAAACATTGTTCTTTTATTTTATTTTATTTTAGTAATAGCTAGAATCGATCCCCGTCAGCTAACCACTGGGTTTTTTTTCTCGACATAATCCTATGTCCGACGTCGATATAACCTTAATTATAATGTGTTGCGTGCATCATTAAACAAACCAAAAAAAATATATAAAAATTTAGTAATAGAATCTTAATAATGTAGTTTTATCGAGGGATGATTCAAAATAGTTAACATCTATCAGTATAATGTATACTAAACAAAACTGTTATGATTTAGATGCTACCATTTAGACTGTAAACTTCTTAAAATCAATCACAGGCCATATTAAAGAAATATTCCATCTGCACAATAATATTACATTGGTGGAGGGGGGATAAAAGGTCACATGGTACAGATGATGGAATCCTTTTTGCTTGTTTGGATTAAGAAAATGAATGATGTGAACTGAAAAAGCATGGTCCATCCAGAACATGGATTGTTTTATCAAGGATGTTTTAGCAGTAAGAGGATCTGGCTATGACTACAAGTTGCTTACATGTCTTCCAGAGCTCACTAAATGGATACATCCCTAAGTAAACATGGCCAGACGTATTGTGAAGCCACTAATGGCTGCTGTTTGTGTTGGCTAATCCACTATGGGCTATATCTTACTGCATGTATCAGATGAGTGAGCATCTCAGAATAAATAAGCAGACGTCTTCTTCATCAGTGCGTCTGCATGCTGTGAGGTCATTCAAATTTTCAGCTTGGAGGAACCGAATTGCAGCTGCAAAATTTGCTATGGTTATACGTTTCTGACCTTTACTTTATAGTGGACTTCCTGAACTTTGTGGAGTTTGGTGTAGGTCTGAGATTAGAAGTTGTGTAGATGTTTTGAGACATATATCTTTCAACCATTTAAAAAAAATGTATAGATGTTGATTTTTTTTTAAATTTTAAAATCCAAATATATACTTAGATCTCATGGCCACCATGCATTAGTTATCTTGATATATTCTAAGCAGGTTGCTATTTGTTGGTTTTTCATGAAAGACCACACATCTGGAACATAATTTAGTGTACACTCTGTATCTTATCAGGATTCGTCTGTCCGTGTTAAAATGTAGACAAACTTTAACACGCCATTAATCAAGATATTTATGTTTCAGTCAATTTAAAACAGGTTTGACCGCCATTAAATTTGTACCCATTCCTTGATGGAAGGAAGAATAAGGTGTTCAATTTTTTTTACTCAGCTTATTTTGTTATTAATTAATAAGATAAAATGCAGCATACAAGTTTTACAATTATAAGATATATTTAAGTTGACTAAATATGGAAAGAGTGCACTAATGTATATGTTGTGAAGTGTTTTAAGTTCAATTTACTAGGGCATATAGGTGAATTTATAAAGCAAACTTTCCAGAAGCATGCAGGGGCGAGACGTAGCCCAGTGGTATAGTGCATGGTCAGTGTGGGATCGATCCCCGTCAGTGGGTGCATTAGGCCATTTCTCGTTCCAGCCAGTGCATCACAACTGATATATCAAAGGTTGTGGTATGTACTACCCTGTCTATGGGATGGTGCATATACAAGATCCCTTGCTGCTAATAGAAAAGAGTAGCCCATGAAGTGGTGACAGCGGGTTTTCTCTCAATATCTGTGTGGTCCTTAACCATATGTCTGACGCCATATATCCGTAAAATACAATGTGTTGAGTGTGTCGTTAAGTAAAATATTTCTTTCTTTCTTTTACTTTTTCCCCAGAAGCATCCAACACCATATAACCGTAAATAAAATGTGTTGAGTGCATCATTAAATAAAACATTTCTTTCCTTCTCAGAAGCTTAAATGCATTTCATTGTTAACCTGTCTCTAACCATCAGTTGATAGGGGTGGGATATAGCCAAGTGATACAGCACTCGGGTGATTAGCCCGAGTACACTTGGATGGTTATGATCACTCTCTCAGCCAGAGATGACTATACAGCGAAAAACACAGAATGGCTACCTACCACTGGGTAGGCAGAGATTCCTGCTCTAATACAACGACTCTTATGTTTTACTTTTTACTTCTACTTTTTTGTTTAACATGCACATTCAGAGCTATCTGAGCTGTCTGTCCAGGACAGAATAGAAATTAGTGGTTAGTTGTTATTGTTAGTGAAAGAGAAAAGAGGGTGTAGCGGCCATACTCTCGCTCTGTGTGGGAGCCGGTACCGGGCTGCGAACCCAGTACCTACCAGCCTGTTGTCCGGCGACTTAACTGCTAGGCCACCGAGGCCGGTTGCTCTATGTTTGATGTTAAATACTATTATATTGATAATTTTCGAGTTTGTTGATAACAAATATTTTACATACCGGTAATACACACACTTCAGGAAGAAACCTACATATTTAATCAAAATATTACTAAAGATTAATACATTTATGTGCTCTAGAAGGGTTTAAAAAATTTTTTTTATATAAAAATCAAAACAAACCACCATTAGTTGTCACAAAAACTGTCTGCTTAGGTAATTTTCATAATGATCTTTTATTTCTCTATCCATGATCAGCTTTCGAAGACATTTGATACAAAAAAGGGAATTCTATTTCTCATTTCCAACTCAACAGCAAAAAACCCAACCTTCTGGCATTTAATAGTAATTGTCAAAAATATCCGTATATATTTTGTCAGTCTCCATCCATAAACAGTAAGTTCTTTATGAAATTTTCATTTCCAAACTGCGATATAACCCAATTTACAAATTATAGAGTTTGCAGTAAAGATGTATTAATATTAGCACAGCTCATCAATTTGACAATAAAATTTACATCAAAACGTGATCTATGCCCATCAGTCAGGATGTTAAAAACTGTGCTATGTACGATATCGCTACATCATGTTGCAGAAAAATCACATTTTTCTCAAGTTGATGTAAATGGATATATTGTGTTTTGGAAATGAACTCTTAATTCATGTGTGTTTAAATGATTATTTGTCTAGCTGTCAACGCTTCATACTATACTGATGGAAATAACTAAGGGAACACATCAAATTGTAGACCAAAATGAATTCACTACTAGCCTGGTAATGTCTGTATTTCATACCAAGCAATGTGGGATTGAATGTCTGTAGTGTTGAATGTGCTGCCTATAATATGTTCCCAGTCAACTTCTGACAATATGAATTGATTTTTGATGCAGTCATTATTTCTGGTTACTATCTATGTGATCCTTTATTTATTTCTGTCAGTATATATTTAGCCAGTGTACTATTAAAGTTAATGTTCTAAGTGTGCAAGTGTCATTAAAATGCAACACACAATGTGACAGTTTTGTTGAATCTACCCTACTAAGTTTCTCTACATTCCCAAACCTAATGTTACTCAGGACCTGAGTTAGATGTAGTGGCCACTGACAAATAGAAATCAACTAGTCTAAAATATATTACACATAATTATTAGTCCCTTACAGGACCAACTGGAGGGAACTATAGGTTTCATCTCCTGTCTCTCTATCTGTCTGTCTGTCTGTTCCACATATAGTTTTCTAGATGGTTTTTTCACAATGCCTTGATGCATTGAGCTGACACTTTCTATATAGCTGTATCATGTACTGTTACAGATGAAGTTCGACTTTGATGGTGATTTACTCATTTTTGACAGAGTTATGGCCCTTGAACATAGGAGATAAGCAACTTCATTGTTTTGGACTTCGTATTTTGCAATGTCTCAAGATATTGTGCTGTAATGTTTTGTGTAACTTATATGTTACAGATCAAGTTTGACTTTCATGACAATTTACCCATTTTTACAGAGTTATGACCCTTGAACTTAGGAGATACAAATATTTGTTAGAGCTGGTAGGGAACATTTATTGCTTTAGCAGTAATCTCAAAATACTTGTGTTTTTTTTAATCTTTAATTAAAGTTTGGAATTTAAATTTATTTGCATATAGAAATTACTTGAATAGCCAAAAAAAGAAAGAAAACCCAGTTCCTACCAGCCTTAAGTTCTATGATATAACCATTACACCACAAAAGCCATATTAGTTATACCTGTGCATTTTAGTTAGACATTTTGTACAACACATTCTGATTCATTCCTGTGTTGTGTTTACTTAAAAATGACAACATCTCACGATTGGTAAGAAGATTATGGCATAAACTGTCTAACATTATCTCTTGAATGAGCCCCTGAAGATTGGAGTGTGTTTGTTAGACCCCAGTTCCTCGTAAGATTCATCTCGAAGCTGTCTTGTTTTGTAACCGACACCAAGAACCAGTGCATACAGACTGTTCAATTGCTGTTTTGTGTTAACCTACATCATATCACACTTCAAACCAGCACATTTTTTGCAAGATATGCCAAATAAACAGAGGGAACAAAAATATACGAATACTTTGAGAAATAAACAGTGCTTCGCAGCACTGACCAGCAGTACTGCTGCGAGTTTTATTGAGCACACCTGGATTTCTGAGACGTACTGTTTGCCTTTGATTATGATAGTCACACCAGTCATCCATGATATGCCATATAGGTATCTTGCATGCAGTTTTTGTTTTAATTTGTACTCCAACAAAACATTTAATGGATTTGAAGGCAAATATTTGTGGTTGTTATATGCCAAGAACTGAAAAAGGTACATAAGGGTGTATACTACCAAATCAAATCCTATAGACAACAATAGCAACATATGTGGCTAAAAGTATTCTGCAACGTTTGTTGTATTCCATCGTACATTATCATCACTAGTATTACATCTATAAGACTTAATTTATATGTTCATTCATTGATACAAGAAACTTCATTTGGTTGTAGGTTCAAATCCTAGATGTGGATACATAAACAATTCAAAATTCATTGTTGAACCGTGAATTATGCAGTTTAAGCTGTATATTCTTGAGAAAAAATAATCAATACTTAACACAATAGTCTGATGTTGTAGTCTATTTGATCTAGGATTAAATCTACCTTCACATGCATATGGCTTCCAGTGTGCAGCTGCAGTGAAATTATTTGACATTTTATTTTGCCACACCTGAAAAGCTCTTTCACATGTATGTAACAGATTTCGTGGTGTTTTTTAATTTTAATATAACTCTGTTTTCTGCATATATGAAAAAGTATCTGAAAACCTCATGTTTTTTCCTGTAGTGACGAATTCAATGTGCCACCAGTTCTATCAGAGTTAATTGCTAAATAATTAATTTATTAACTATTTTGATAGTGTCTTATGATATCTTGCTTCTACATGTAATGAATGCATGTTTAATGACACCGCAGCTTCTACATGTATGACTATAAGTTCTATATTAATGGTTTCAAAATATTCCAAACATTAAGTCAATATGCTGATATTGAATAAACCCTGCACCAGCCATTAGTCAATCCTGTGACTTCCCATACCATAAACAGATCTACTACTTCGTTAAATCATGATTCCAGGTCAGAAAGTAAAACATTAATTTAAAAAATGCATAATTTTCAAGCTATAATACAAAACTTGGTTTACAGTAATGCAAATTATGTATTATTGATACTTAACACCTACTTTGATTATTAGGAGTGGTAGTCGTAATGGTAGTGGTAGTCATAGTAGTAGTAGTAGTAGTAGCAGCAGTAATAGTAGTAATAGTAATAGCAGTAATAGCAGCTGCAGCAGCAGTGGTAATTGTTGATGTTGTAATAGTCAACCAAACAGATCAATTTATCAGTAAGCATTTATTTAGAAAAAAATATTTTTTAAATTATTATTATATCAAAAATAGAAAAATTAAAAAGACAGTGGCAGAGAAACAAGTTTTGATCAAGTGATAGCAAACAATTTTTGTGGTTTTGTTATGTAATTGGCTCAGACAATTAACAGTGGAAGTAAAAATAAATAATCTTACCTTATTTCATTATTTCATCTTTATGTATCTTCAATTATTTTCTTTCAAAAGAAACACCTTCAAGTTCAAGAACAATCCAAATAAGAGAAGAAAAAACCCTCACAAACACAAGTAGGTTCTATCTCACTTCAGTGTTTGCAGCGCTTTAACTCCAGTCCATTCAGCTGAGAAGACACAATTAACGAGTAATTATAACATGCGGCAGAAATACCTAGACAGCTAACACCTTGAGCCGTACATACACACAGCGCCACGCCTCCTCACAGCCAGTATATATATATCCAGATGGGCTGCTTCACAGATCTGTTTTCACTGCTTCACCAGTACTGGCTGGGGATATTGGTAGAATCGGCACTGGCCGCTAACTCATCCCTCTCATACGATCACTACAACGCTGATCTTCGTTACCTGGCAGTTGCCTATAACAGCCTTTATTCCAGACTAGCTGCTGGGGGAAAAATTGCAGCTTGCACCCCTTGTCAAAACTCTATGTATTCTTGTATGTTCACTGTGTATATCTCACCCCTCTGTTGTTGATGGTGCCACAATGCCAAATCCAGATAAAGTCACCCAAAGGTGCCTGCAGCCTGAAAGCAAGAGGGAGAGAAAAAAAGATTGTTTTAGCTGGTTAATGTTGGCCACTCACAACAAGGTAGTGTGTGTAAAACAGCTGTATTTTTTTGAGTGAAGATGTATCTCTTTCTAGAGGGATGTTTTCCCTGGGGGACTATCAAAGACAAATATATCTGATGGAGACTGGGCAACAGGAAACCAACAAGGGAGCACACCTCTTCTTGTGATTCCATCAACTCTCCAACTGAGAAGTGAAAACAGTTGCCAGATTAAAAAACAATTTATATCGATGAAACATGATCCAGTGAATTAAGTTTTACCCTATATCGCATGAACTAGAAACTTCTAATGGTTTTAAGCATGTCTGCTGGATGTGATGGATGTTGGTGATTAAATATTGCTATTGATAGTGAATTGAGGTAACTTCGTTAACACGTGCCAATTTAAGAAATGAAAATGCTATAGTGGCTATGCAACAAAATCTCTACAAAAAATTACAGAAGTGCATGACAAGAATTTGAAACGATTTAGGGAACTTGTTAGACATAAAGTATAAAACTTGACATCATTAAGTGTTTTGTTTTGGCTGCCGTATGTTAAAATGACCACTAAACGAAAGACAAACAATGACAGAATATGTATATATATTTCAAAGTAGCAGATTTGATTATTACAGTCACAGATCAGTAATTGATATAGTTAGGAATATCCACTGCTGCCAACGATTTAGCCCAGTGGTAAAGTGCTCACTTGATCCCGATCAGTGGGCCTTTTGTGTTATTTCTCGTTTCAGCCAGTGCAGGACTGGTGTATCAAAGGCAGTGGTATGTGCTATCCTGTCTTTGGGATAGTGCATATAAAAGATCCCTTGCTACTAATGCAAAAATGTAGCGGGTTTCCTCTCTATGACTGTCAAAATGACCATATGTTTGACATTCAGTAGCCAATGATTAAAAAATATCAATGTTCGCTAGTGGTGTTGTTAAACAAAACAAACAAGGAATATCCATGTACATGTATCTGTAGTACATCTTTGGTGAGACTTGTTTGCCAGTCATTAGCAGTAGGCATCCTTTCAAAGATAACAAGTGGGCATGTTCTTGATTACATCTATAAGTTCCTCTGTATCAGAAGCAATATCGAGCATGTGAGTGTCCAACACAATGGCCAATCCATTCCTCCATCTCATTTCATTTCAACTTATTTTCCTGCTTATATCCAATTAAGGTTCAAACACGCTGTTCTGGGCACACACCTCAGCTATCTGGGCTGTCTGTCCAGGACAGTGGGTTAGTTGTTAATTGTTAGTAGTTAGTGAGAGAGAAGAGGGTGTAGTGCTCTTATACCTTCCCACTGAGTCGTTAAAACTTGCTCTGAGTGGGAGCCGGTATTGGGCTACGAACCCTGTACCTACCAGCCTTATATCTGGTGACTTTTTTTTGTTTTTATTTTTTTTATTGGTTTGTTTAACGATGCACTCGACACATTGTAATTACGGTTATATCGGCGTCGGACATATGGTTATGTCGAGAAAAAACCCCAGTGATTAGCTGACGGGGATCGATCCTAGACCGACCGCGCATCAGGCGGGCACTGTACCACTGGGCTATGCTGCCCGCTTATCTGGTGACTTAACCACGACACCACCGAGACCGAAGCCTGTGTATCAGAAGCAATATCAGGCATGTGAGTGTCCTGTAAGGACAACACAGTGACCAATCCATTCCTCCATGTCATTTCATTTCAACTTATTTTCGTGCTTACATCCAATTAAGGTTCAAACACGCTGTCCTAGGCACATCAGGACAGTGGGTTAGTTGTTAGTTGGTTAGTAGTCAGCAAGAGAGAAGAGGGTGTAGTGCTCTTACACCTACCCACTGAGTTGTTAAAACTCACTCTTGAGTGGGAGTTAGTACCACGCTTCAAACCCTGTACCTACCAGCCTTATGTCCGATGGCTTAACCACAACACCACAGAGGTCGAAGCCTGTGTATCAGAAACAATATCAGGCATGTGAGTGTCCTGTAAGGACAACACAATGACCAATCCATTCCTCCATGTCATTTCATTTCAACTTATTTTCATGCTTATATCCAATTAAGGTTCAAGCACGCTGTCCTAGGCACACCAGGACAGTGGGTCAGTTGTTAGTTTGTTAGTAGTCAGCGAGAGAGAAGAGGGTGTATTGGGCTATGAACCCTGTACCTACTAGCCTTATGTCTGATGGCTTAACCACGACACCACTGAGGCCAAAGCCTGTGTATCAGAAGCAATATCAGACGTGTGTGTCCTGTTAGGACAACACAATGGCCAATCCATTCCTCCAATGTGATTCTCTAGAATGTTGGCACAAATGTCTTTAGCAGCTCTGTATACAATGGTACCATTATTAGTCTTCCTGCTTGGTTTAGAGCAGGACATAGCCCATTGGTCAAGTCATAAATGTGTGACTGGTCTAGGATCGATCCCCATTGGTGGACCCACTGGATTATTTCTCTTTCTGGCTGGAGCACCATTATTCGTATATCAATGGCCATGGTATGTGCTATCCTGGGATAGAGCATCTAACAGATCCGTAGCTACTAATGGAAAAATGTAGCAGTTTTACTCTCTAAAAATGTTTGACATCCAAGCCGATGATTAATAAATCAGGTTGCTCTAGTGGTGGTGTTAAACAAAACAATATTTTAATTTTTCCTGCTTGGTTTGTATCCTTTGTAGCAGGTGAGGGACGTAGCTCAGTGGTACAGCGCTCATCTGATACGCGATTGATCTGGGATTGATTGCCATTAAGTTAAATTTGCGTAACCAACACACAAACAAAATGATACTTTGTGTAAAATATTGTGCTCTGGCTTACTTAACACATGTATCTGCTTTATAAAGATTAAACATTTTCTGAGATATAGTGGATGAAAGTGAAGGTTGGCTGTGTAAGATACCTTTTTAACAGAGTTTCCTGCTTAAGGAGGTTTGAGGTTATACTAAATACTGAATAATAATTCTTTGACTATTTTAGTCAGCTGATGAATATCTGTTTTAAAACTCAGTAAAAAATCTTTAATTTTTATACTAGTTTTTCTAGCAAGATGCCAACATCATTTGTCTAGCTGATCTCAAGAATCAGTGTATTATTAATGATAGCTACCTGTAAATATGACAGATTTAGTAGAATGTTGATGATCTTTCAAATGGTGTTTGGCATTAACTTGAATAACTTATTCTGTTACTGGTTCTTTTTGATTTCCAATCTGTCAGTCTATCATATAACAATCTTTTTGTTTGTTTATAACTGGCATCATTTTGTCTTGGTATAAAATTACATCACAAAATCACTTTGTATCCAGTTCATTGCATTAGTTTTGAGTCTTTATTATTTCTTTTTTCTGTCATAATTTTCTGTTACTTTTTACTATTCATTCATTTACATCGATTGATAGACAGGATTGAAAATATGTAATTCAATATTATTTTGAAGTGTTATAAGCATTTATGAATCGATTTTTTTATTTTTTTTAACGTTACAAGAACAGCAGTAGAATGTACTAGAAATGTAGACTGAATGAAAATATTGAGTTGTTTGCAACTCAATATGTTTTTATGTTCAACATTCAGTTTTTCAGTATGGTTTACCAGCTGTGAAAACAGTCCATAGATTTCTGTAAAAGACAAGAAATCTTCAACAAAGAAAATGTAGCATTGAGATATCTGATTCGGTAATTTAAGTAGTAATGCTAGAGGGCATTATCAGGGTTTTTTAAAACATGATATCCTGTTGTTTGTCAGTAATTTAGCATTCATTACTAGTCAAAACACAAAATAATGCAATACAACACCAATTAGAAATGTGACTTCTATCAATTTTTTAATCCCCAAAACACAAAGTGTAAAAAAAATGAAGGATAATAATAAAATAATAATAAATCCAGGAGATGGAGAAGAACAGCACTGAAATTAAGAATTATAAAATGAGGATAACCCATTTAAAACAAATAATTTCAAATATATTAAAAATACAGGTACTTATTGCCAATGAATGCGTCTGCACCTGGTTTATATCAATAAACAATACACAGAAACCAAAGGTAGAACTGCATAAGCTATGCAGTTGCTTTACATTGGCTGTTCAAGCAATTGCTATCACCCCTTAATCAGAAAGGAAACTTAACCTATGTAATTAGATTTTTGTTTTAAAAAGTTTTAAGAGCTGGTATGGGTTTGAAATAAATAATGTTTTTATGTGAGTTACATGCTAATTTATCAGTTTCCTTTTAACATCTGACACAATGGACTAGTACTAATATGCAAACCCATTACCTTCCAATCTGAAGTCAGTTAAACCTATTTCTGTTATGAAAGTTGGTATAGGTTTAATATACATGTATAATGATATGTTTTTATGCGAGTTACCTGCTAATTTATCAGTTCTCTTTTGTAATGAAGAAGAAGGAAATTTTTTATTTAATGATGCACATTTTATTTATGATTATATGGTGTCAGACATATGGTTATGGAACATACAGATATTGAGAGAGGAAACCCACTGTCGCCACTTCATGGGCTACTCTTTTTGATAAGCAGCAAGTGATCTTTTATATGCACCATCCCACAGACAGGGTAGCACATACCACAACCTTTGATATACCAGTCATGGTGTACCGGCTCGATCGAGAAATAGCCCACACCGACCATGCATCAAGTGAACTCTTTGCCACTGGGCTACATCCCTCCCACTTTTGAAATGATGAACTATAGTGATAGCTGGTACTAATATACAAACCCAGTACCTATGATAGCTCAACAACTATACCACTGATACCAGTGGTCAGTCTGATTGAAATCGGATCCTATTGCCAACTCAGTCATTCTGAACACTTTTACAAGTTATTTTGCTGATGGCTGAATTATGTCAGTAATATTCCAATTAGTCCATTAAAAACCGTGGGTGCCACTGATAAATCAGGGTATGCTGACCTATTGTAAACATCTGGTATCATTACAACTTTACAGTGATTCATGAATGCAGACCTTCACAACTCTAAAACTATCTACTGAGCTTTGTCTTCACAGGAGAATGTCATCATGACCTTGTCAAAACTTTATTTAGACAGCCTTGTGCAGACATACAAATTAAGTTTGACTGTGATATGGTTGATGTTGATTTAATTATGTTCTACGTAACAAATGGCTTTTGATGTATAGCAGGATTGCTTCCTCTGGGTGTAGTGAGAAAGAATAGTTTTGAAAATGGAACAAAAGTTAAAATAAATGTTTTGGAAAACAATATTTTGATATTTCAGTGGTAAGGCATTTATTTGCACAGTTTAGTTGCCTTTTTTTTTCAAATATAAGAACCATACAATTAAGAAGAGTGAACTAATTAAGTTTATATTTAATG
This sequence comes from Dracogyra subfuscus, assembly GCA_016106625.1. Taxonomy (NCBI): domain Eukaryota; kingdom Metazoa; phylum Mollusca; class Gastropoda; order Neomphalida; family Peltospiridae; genus Dracogyra; species Dracogyra subfuscus. Next base: position 3,068 of record JAECMU010094571.1, on the reverse strand, counting down.
AAAAAAAGTTTATAATGTTTAATAACCAGTTTATTCACTTTATTGTACTTTTTGACTACTACTTGATTTAAAACCACTGATGTGCCATTCTTATTGTTATGCACTATAGCACTTCATCTATTTTCTTTGAGTTGTTTGAACAACTTTTCATGTGTACTTTATTATCATCCTTTTTTTTCTGAGTCACTTTGATTAAGAATTCAGTGGGAGTTTACCACTCCTGAGCGGATCATTGCAATATATTATTTAGCATGGATTAAATTACACAGTATGACTCAACCTGCTCTAATTAAATTACATCAGTTTTGGACAGAATTTCAAGGTATTGTGCTTCAGATTGTTAACAGCCACTAAGCTAGAAACAATTGAAATTGTCCACAGTTGACCTGTTTTGTAACTAAGTATAGGTAGATTGAAAATAATTTCTTGTTACAGAATGATTTTTGTTGAAGCACAAAATTAATGTTGAGCTTTAAAAAAAAAAAATATATATATTCTCTATTACAGGAATGTTTTGACAAACGTAAGGTTAAAGTTAAATTATCATGAATATTATTACATAGTATAGAGTGGGATGTGGGGACATATGTACTAGTTCCAGTAATGCAAGATTTTACATTATAGGTAGATTGAAAATAATTTCTTGTTACATAATGATTTTTGTTAAAGCACAAAATTAATGTTGAGCTTTATTTTTATTTTTTTATATATATATCTTCTCTATTATAGGAATGTTTTCACAATGGAAAACGTAAGGTTAAAGTTAAATTACCAGGAATATTATTACATAGTATGGGGTGGGGTATGGGGACATATGTACTAGTTCCAGTAATGCAAGATTTTACATCATGCAGGGAAATCCCACCAAACCGGACCCTCTGTCAACCAGTGTTTCCTCATGTCATGTCATATGGTTTAATGTGCACATTCAGAACAAGCTGTTGTAGCGCACGCCTGTTGTGGGCGCAAGAGCTTGTGAAGCAAGCTCTTTCATCCAAGACAGAAAGTTGGGGG
>JAECMU010094569.1:0-24965 GCA_016106625.1 Dracogyra subfuscus | reverse complement strand
TAGTTTCAACGTCTAGTGTATACTGCATAATAACTGTATAACAAATAAAAGTGTATTTATTTGTTGCCAATGGATAATAGTATTTGCATAAATAATCAAATGTCACATATTGCTACCTATCACATTCACAGCTGTTTTTACTCCCTAATATGTGACGCTACACCTCGAACTTTAACACGGAAATATCATCTTTGGTAGCATGCAACCTGTAAGTAGCGATCCACACAGCACGGCGACATAGGTTAGATTCTAGAACATAGTTGAGAATCCGGAGGTGATGAGCGGGGGTCAGTTATAGTCTTAATACAGCTTAGGGGTCTAATAAAATATATAGTAATAGTTTCATTCCGTACGAATATATTCCGATCATTGTCTATATTAAGGGCTTAAAATACTAACACACTTTTGTTTTGATGAAGTGGTTGTCTGAGGTCCAGAATTTTATAAAGGAACTGTGAAATACTAGAATATCGGTTTCTTAGAAACATTATCACGTAGTCTTAAGAGTTTAAACCCACGCATTCCAGTTCTTATTATACCTATCCGTTTGGCGCGCAAATACTGTCAGTTTCTGTGTCATTACTACCAGTGTGTGTAATTGTTCTCTATGTCTGTGTTATCAGTATTTGTAATGTGTTGTATGTTATTTCTTCCAACAGGAAAAGGCCACCTGCATCGTGAAGATCCCCAGATCAGGTTAAACTGATTCCAAAGACGAGGATCTGCAACCATTCCAAGACCAATTAGCATAGAGCGAACTATCGGCTGCCCCCTGTCCACTCGGCTCACAGATCGTAGCTTGTAGTCTTATTGTTACTATTATTACTACTATTATTATTATTTTGGCTTCTGTAGTTTCAGGCGTCACTTGATTAGTGATAAGAACACCCTGATAGTATCCTATAAACCGCGCTTAGACTGTACTGGTAAAAGACTTTCTGATTATGGTGCTCAACCCGTAGCATCTTAGAGGTATAGACAGCAGAATCATGAAACAGGCCGACTGGGACTCAGCGGCTGCTGTAAGATAACAATATTGCTGGGTTCTTTTCTTTTTCTTCCCACTTTTTTTTTTTTGGATTCTTGTGAATAAAGATAGTGTACGTCTGGTATCCCCGGGTATGGTGGGTGGGGTGGGTGCTTGTTTGACACTTTCGTTAACGTATTGGGCATACTCGTCACTATACTGGCACGCATTATTGTTGTTATTGGGACGTTAACACGAACTATCATGTGCTGTACAATGTAGGCAGCTGGTTGTGGGCTTCAGTGTACTCGTTGGATATTTGTCAACATACCATGAATAATACGATTTTAAACAAACACCAAACATAATGAACATAACCATTCGGTGTTTGGTTTTTTTTTCACTTTATTAAAAAGAAATGAAAATATTTTCATTGTGCATAGCATTCAGTCATCGACGTATTTACTGTTATGTTCTAACACCTTGCTTATTTAAAGTAACACGGTTACAAAACGAGGGGACGTTTTTGCAAATGTATTTCAGTCCACTTTTAATGAATTGAATTGAATAGTGAGGGTTGATCTTCTAAACACACTGTTAAAAGTGTCCAAGCATGAGTGGTTTTGTTTTAGGAAAGCACTTTATGCTATTTCCAAAGGTCATTTAGATTGATGAATACAACCGAGTTACAAAAAATTACCGTTGGTGCTATTCGACCTTTGTGAACGTGAAAGAACTCTTTTAACAGTAGTGGGGCCAAATTCGCTAAAACCTCACAGTGCAAAACAAAACGGGTTAAATCTTGTAAAGATAATACATCGCCGCTGCCTTAGAGAGCTGTGTGAACTAGGCCCAAGAAGTGATTCTCATGGTATGTTGAGAAAACTAACGACATAAGTTTTTCGACAATTTTAAGCCTGTTCGAATCATGGCAACATCGTACCACAATGTCTTTCTTTGTTCATATTGTATTTAATCAGAGGTTGTGAAGGCAAAATAACGAAAGCATTTCCTCGGAATGGCAGCGATATATTTTTGACATTTTAAACAATGGTGTTGGGCCACGCTACAAACGATGTCAGTTCTGGAATCTACGTCATCACGTTTGTCTGGCCTCCTGTCAGTAGTCTTCTATTCATGTTCCAGATAGGTACATAGCTATAATATATTTTCTCAACGTTGTAGACGCATTACATGTATACACGTATAGTTAGAGCTATTTTTAAAACAAATCTATACTTTGTTTTTTTATTATTTTATTTTCTCATAATATGTACAGACTTGCCAGCTATACTGATACTGATATCGTTATTTTCGTATGAATTACGAAGCAATTGTTGATGTATTGAACTTACATCTATTATAATGTATGTAGCTTAGTACTGTAGTAGACAGCGAATTTAACCAATAAAAAGCAAAGCTTATTTAACGATTGCTGTTTTAACATGCGTCGCGATACAGCATTGGTTTTCAGACAACATTATAAGTGTTCATATTGTTAACATTCTGTATTTTTTCCCAAGCAATTCGCAAGTTTATTAATACTTACCTTGTTCTGTGTTGTACGTGCGGTGCTCTTTATTTAGGGTTTCATTATTGTAAGTTTACGACTTTTTAAAATAAAATATTTCACACTGAATGGGTGTTTTTGTTGTTTCTGGTATATTAGTAATTAATTGGTATTTCTTATTAAAGGGGTAGTCTAAAAATTGTTAATGACCAAATATATTAGTATATTACTGGAAGCTCATTCATTTAGTATTTCTTATTAAAAGAATGGTATGAAAGATTATTCCTTACATTACATGCTCACTGAATGTTCTTATGATTGTTTTCTGGTCTATTAGTATTCACCGGAAGCTCATTCAATTGGTATTTCTTATTAAAGGGGTGGGCTCAAAGTTGTTAATTGCAAAACATATTTATTAATTTGTTTTGTGAAATATAAAGATTACACCTTACATTGCATGCCCACAATAAATATATATCAAATAATTTCATTTTTGTTTTACTATTTATAAATATATATTATTGCAAAATTCAACAAGGGTGACTATCAGGTATAACGTGACGTTACAGTTTGAATGTGAAAAGGGTGGGGGTTGTTAAACGACACCACTAGAGCACATTTGGTTATTTTGACATAGTCTTAGAGAGGAAACCCGCTACAGTTTTCCATTAGTAGCAAGGGATTTTTTGTTTACATTCACCATCCCACAGAACACGAGGTAGCACATAACACGGTCTTTGATATACAAGTTGTGGTGCTCTGGCTGGAATTAGAAATAGCTCGATGTGACTTGTAATTCTTTATTAACAAAAAAGGCTGCTATATTAATGTAAATATGGGATTAATGTTTTCTGTGTACTTTTCCCTGAGGATTCTGTTTAGCACTTTCTGTCCTTCTGTTTATAACTATTAACCTTTGTTAACACAGATCTGGACCAGTTGGATTACAAATTTGTGTAAAGGTCCCTATATTTTACCAAATGTATCCAGATCAAGCATCAACTTTTAAATATAGACTCCATGTCTTTGACAGAAAGTCTTGTTTTTGTAGTTTCTTTCATAACATCCTCACTGGTGGGGTTTTGTGAAGACAGGTTGTTTGTTCAAATACATTTAATGAGTTAGAATCCACGTCCTTTGTTTGCATATGTATCTAAATAGTCTATTTCAGTATATATTGTGATGAAGACTAACTGTAGCTCAAACCTCGTCCAGAAAAATGCATTAAATGTTAGTCGGTGCTCCACAATTAGTATAACAAAGGCCGTGGTATGTGATATCTTGTCCGTGGGATGGTGTATTTAAAAGATCCCACGCTACTGATCGAAAGGACTAATTCATTTTGTGGTAGCAGATGATTTTATTTTCTCAATATCTCTGTGATCCGTAATCATATGTCTGACGCCATATAACCGTAAATAAAATGTGTTGAGTGCATCCTACATTCATTCAAGTTGAAAGAACATTAAGACTCTATTAGATTAGTATTTTGACAAAATAAAAACCCAAGTTTCTTTAAATGAAATACACTTAGTATCTAGTTTAGGTACATGTAATGTGTTTCATGGCTTGAATGGCTTTAACATAACGTAGTGGAATAACATCATCAGTACTACATAGTCCTTGAGCCGGGACGCAAAATTTGACTAATTGGTACCATCGGATGGCACCAAATTTAACTTTTTTTTAATAGGGATATGTATTTGGATTCCAAAACAGCATGATGGATGTTTCTGCATTGTAGCTTAAGGTCAGAAACCGAGTTGTAGTAAAGAGTGGGTATTTGTTCTGAAAATTTTATAACGTTTCTCTGTGTTAATCTGTATGTCAATATATAGCTCATTTTAATCTCACAAACTGAAATGAGCTTGTCAGCATTCACCAGAAATTGATTATGAACTGTCCACAGTTAATTAAGACATCATAACATCTTTTAATTGAAGATGGCCGCCAATGTATTAGCTAGGAAATGGAAATAGTAATTGATCTCATTTTACAGAAAGATATTTATATGTTGAAGAATTAAATTTAAGGGCAAAGGAATTCATTTATAATTACTGTGTGCTAACTGAGATATTGCATCGTCATTTAAATCCATGATAGTCATGACAATGGCTGCTGACAGTAAGAAGTGGCCAGATCTTACCTTATATATAGCAAAACCAAAGATATGACAACTTTATATGTCTAGCATCACCTAAAACAATAATTTTGAAAGCACTGTTAAAGGCATACTGTCACAGACCACTGACCTATGAAATGGCCTAACAAAATATTACCTAAACAAATATAAACTTGATTTGTCCGTAAATGTACTCTTTTCAACCATCTATGTAACCAGCGGTACTCCACTTACTAATGTCATTTTGTAAAAACAATTGAATTATGGCAATGGTCCATAATTCAAAAGCTAATATTGCCAAGAGGGTTGACATGGATTTTACTCCATCACGGTTCAGCTATGGTGATGCGATAGCTAGATTTGTAATTAATGTAATTATCATTTAATATAAATGTTTAGAGAAATGAGGGTTTTAAATCTGTGACAGTATGCCTTTAAGAGATATGCAGACTAGTTCAAAGGGAGAAGAGAGCCTTGAAGATGATTCAAGACCAGGAAGATCTTCAGTTGCCACCATTAAAGACAATGTTGATAAAATATAAGGATGATCGACGAGTTATGTTGGGATGGAATGTGAAGTCATTTAACGTGCCCCTATCCATAAAGTTAAGGCACGCCCACCATGGATCCAGTCTCTAACATCGCCAGGGACTGGTTCCGGAGCAGGAAGTGTTATGTTGCCAATAAGAGAGTTGAGAACATTCTGATGAATGAACCTGGTATGACTAAGGTTTCAGTATGCGGTGTGCATGAATGTGGCTTTGAACGTCCTTTTACATTTCACCACCAAATGTCCGCCTCTTCCCAAACTTGAAGAAAGAACTGTCTAGCAAGCATTACGCATACGATAACGACATTATTTCTGCTGTGGAGAACGTTTTACACCACCAGGATCCAGGCACTTCAACATCATTTGCAGCTTGTCTGGACCTCGAAGAGGATTATGTTAAATTTTTTTAATTATTAACCAACTAGACCAACGCAGTCCATCATAGACACGTTTCAGCTACCCATCATTCCCCGTTCCTATCTCTATATAATTGATATATGAGTACTTCTCATTACATTTTGTCAATCAAGTCAATTTATAGCCTCACAACATGGCAATTACTAGTATACTAATATGCTTAGTTTAGACCTGCAAATGGTCGACCATCACCAAATGAATTTGGTAGCTATATATTCACAAGATTCAAATAACAACAAAAGGATTGCTGCCAACAAAAATACGTTATTCTTTTCAAATACCCCACCCAGTAATCAATTATCTAGTGCTGTAAACACAGCAATTGTTTTTAATAATTCACACGTATTCAGCCATTTCACTTTCTTTCTTCTTTAAAATCGTGTAAGGTTGTTTTTTGGTGAAATGGTTGTTCGAGAATTTGTCCCATAAGAGCTATAGAAAAGTATATGGCAACTGAGTTGTTAAACTGTGTTGAGTGCCTCGTTAAATTAAATAAAACATTTCCTTCTGAGCTGTTAAACTGTTGAGTGCGTCGTTAAATAAAACATTTCATTCTGAGCTGTTAAATACCCACATTTCGCATTCAAAAAGGGTATGTTTTGTTGAACGGATACACAGAATTAGATGCATAAATTTTGGAGGTGGTGCTTCTAATTTCAGTTGAATTGATAAAGCTACTAGCAAGAACTGCAATGGGGAAATTGCAAAGAAACATGACACAGTTGCATCTCATTTCATGGTCCATGCCCTTTCAAGCTGTAATATTGCTGTAATAATATAAAGGGTTGCAAAAGTTGTGAAAATTGTGTCTGAAGCATTTACACCTATTAAACTTCAGGACGTAGATGCTGATATAGATACGTCACAAGGATGGCTACATTCAGATGTCACCGACGTTAATTGGAGACAAAAGCCGAATCTTTAGATCTCTTCCACAAATAACTATTCCACGTGGAGTGAAGACATGCACCATTTGAAATCGTCCAACCGATTCAAACCAATTTTAGGCCAACCTTTTTCCATGTGTCCATTATCAAGAAACAGAAAAGGGGGAATGGTAAAAACTGACTCCACAGTCTCGTCCATTGGTCACAGCCGGGTTGGCATTGAAGATTTGGTCTATATGATGTAACATTACATTCTAGATTGTTTAAAAAATACATTGGTGAACCCTTAAGACATAGCAGTCAGAGTAATAATTTTTATTTTAAATGTTTTAGATAACTTTAGGTTTTAAATGGATTGAATACCCTCAAAACAGAGATTGGTTTTAAAAAGATTATTTAAGGTGATGCATATAACACATTTCTTTATTTTTGCAGCCATTTTGAATTCTATTCAAAATGACTGCGAGAACTGAATTCTTTTCCCGTTAGAAACGTTGTATTTGAAGTCAATATTATTGTTTGGGGTAAAACAGAATGACAGATGCCACCACTGCTAACTCCTAAAAACCATCTTGGATTTATATTATGGTGCAACATCACAATCTTGCTTTAGTTCATGTAAAATGCGATAAATTACAATTTTCTTGTTCTGGCTGGTATAGTTGTAGCCATCATGGATGCAAATTATGTTGCAATGACTTGATTAGTTGGGAGTAGTTCATAATTAATCTTCTGATCCCTAAAACATTATCATAAACATCAACATCATTGTATTAGAAATGTCTCCAATTCTGTTTTGATAGCCATATTGGATGGCATCTTGAATATTTACAAATGTACACCTCTCGGATCGTTAATCAGTACTTCCGAAAGATGCAAAAACTACACAGTACATTCTGGATACCGATCTACAACCATTATTAATTCTTTGGCAAACACTAAAACACGGACTTCTCGGATCTTTTTGCCACCTTAATGATAAATGGTAAAAAGTGTGATAACTAGCTAAAGCTACTCTATTGAAAAGTCCATCATGCATCTTTGTTGTCCTAGGATATACTAAAATAATTATAACAGCGCTCCTAGATGGTATTAATTTGTGGTATGGATCATGGACTAACATAAGGTGGGGTCAGCCCACTGATCATGAATAATATCTGGAATAATATTATTACTGCCACGTGGAAAAATGGTAGTTGTAGAAAAGGCATCTAATATACGTTTATCATACCTTAACATTTTATAAATTTATAATACAGGCAATATCTTGTTTCTGCTAAAAAAAAAAAACAGTTATCGTGTTTTCACTTGTACAGTGTAATTGCAATAACCAAAGAAAGAAAGAAAGAAATGTTTTATTTAACGACGCACTCAACACATTTTAAGTACGGTTATATGGTGTCAGACATATGGTTAAGAACCACATAGATTTTGAGACGAAACCCGCTGTCGCCACTCCATGAGCTACTCTTTCCAAATTAGGATCTTTTATTTGCGTTTCCCACAGCCAGGATAGCAAACACTATGGCCCTTGTGGAACCAGTTATGGATTACTGGTCGGTGCAAGAGGTTTACAAATACCCATTGAGCCTTGCGGAGCACTCACTGAGGGTTTGGAGTCGGTATCTGGATTAAAAATCCCATGCCTCGACTGTCAGGGAGTGGCTGTCACCTTCTGTGCCGTACAGGAAAGATGTATTGTCCAGTAACTGATCTCCCTGAGACCGGCTGTCCTCTTATAGACGAGGTACTAGATAGATATTTATGGAATCACTCACTATTTTACCAAACGCCCATTTTACCAAACAACCATTAGACTCTGATTTGTACAGGGATACTGTCTTGATTGCGGATAACGGTTTTGTCGTTCAGATTTTAGGGTTATTTGTCAAACATCTGTTTAGTGAACCGTTAAAACTCGCTCGTTTTAACTGATAAAATTTAATGAAAGGTTTTCAGCACAATTTTTTTTATCATATGGAAGTAGAGTAACTTACGGGTGTTAGATTTTCTCGAATATTCGGTGCACCGAATAGCGATCTGTATCATAGCTGAATTCGAATTCGTCATTAACTGAATTCATACATTGATGTAAAAACAAAATAAGGGATCATGCAACTAATAACGGGGAAATGTGATTGCAACCAAAAGCTTCAATCCATGGTGTCAGACATTGACAGTAATGCTGGCAGTCAATTTAACACTACTGATATTCAGTTGCATACTACCATTGTGTATGAATTACAGACATTTCTTCGCTACCAGTAACCTACATTTTGCGATGCGTAACCTCATTCATTTCCATCAGTATGTATTATGTAATGTTTACTGTACACGTTTTATGTTTTTGATTCACACCAACATATATGCAACAGCGATTCGATAGTTTTAGATGATGTATTGTTTTCTTGGTGTTATACTGGCCACATATCACAGTTATCTTCCAATCTTGTTGACCAAAATCCTGAAATATATCCGAGCATATAGTCATTTGTTTAACTATGCTTTGAAGTGGCAATTATTAGACTAGAGTTTAACAGGGAGAGCATGTAGTCATTTTGTTTGACTATGCTTTGAAGTGGCATTTATTAGACTACAGTTTAAAGGGGAGAGCATGTTGTTTGCAAAAATGTGTGTAACTTGTTGACACTGAACACTTGTTTGGTAATTCTAGCCTATGCAAATGTAGGATTTTTTTGGTAAAATAGGTGTACTCCGGCCAGGTTTAGTGGATGTGTTCCATGGGCCTACTTATGTTAATAAAAGTGCTATAGCCGCTAACGCTGTATAGAAACATATAGCGTAAATAATCGTGGTGTGTGGCCTACTGGCCAGTTTAGTCTCGATCAATCACCCTTTCGTTGGCAACGCGAGTGTCATGGGTGAGCGCATTTTGGCTGCGATATTAAAACGTATATATTTAAAATGACGTTGATGCCACTCTAACATGTTTACGATTAATATATTTGTTGACTAAATATGCAAAATATATAATATAATTATATTGCTCTTTAGAATATCGGTATCTCTATTAACAAGATGTTTGTTGTCATCCTAATGTCTGTGGTAACCAAACTGGATTTTATTTTCTAATACGTTCGAGCGTACGAAAAAAGTATGTTCTTGTTTTTTGTTCAACGACACCATTAGAGTACATCGATGTATTAATTATCGGTTATTGGATGTTAAACATTTGGTAATTCTGACACATAGTCATCGGAAGAAAGACGCTACATTGTTCTAATGCATCAAGGGGCATTTTATATGCACTTTTGCTCAGACAAGAAAGCACAAACCAAGGCATTTGACTAGTCGTGGTGCATTGATTGTAAGGAGAAACCAGAAAAAGTGATGATCATTCTGTACCGTGCATCTATTAGTGTGTAGACGACATGTGGGTTAATATACTATTTTACACTAATTATTCCACCTGTTATTACGTTCTTACCTGGGAGAGTTGCCCATGGATGTCTTACCTGATGATGTCTCTCCAGAAACAGTTGAGTCACACAAGCTGTAAGGAAATGCAACGGGGCCTAAAGACGTACAAGGTCTTTCACTGAAAAATTATTTGGTCTGTGGAAGCAAAGATGTTCCTGCCTTCGTCACATCCTTAGGTTGAAACTGGAAACAAGCTTTGACGCAATAACTCTAACTGTCTGGCTAAACATTACTATATTTTTTAACATTTCGAGGGGTGGGGCGTGGAGGGGTTGGCCTTGTCTACGAAATCCACTGATCACTACTAGTAACACCCGATGATGCTGTGGGTTCGGAATAAGAGAGTTCAGATGCCACCTTGTTAGGCCATATATTGTTTTTAAAATTGATGTAATATTGCGAAATGTTATTGGCAAAAAGGCACAAACGTCTGGGACTTTTGTATTCCAATGTTCTGTTTAACGACACCATTGGAGCACGTTGATTTATTAATTATCGGCTATTGGATGTATTAATGTTTGACTACATTTTCCCATTAGAAAAAAATGATCTTTTTTAAACACCATCCCACGGCCTTGGATAAATTAGTCCTTTTCCACTGGCTTGAACGAACAGTAGCCCAATGGGCCCACTCCTATGGGATAGTCAAGTTATTTTGTTTAACGACACTACTAGAGCACATTGATTTATTAATCATCGGCTATTGTATGTCAAACATTTTATAATTTTGACATATATTCTTAGACAGGGCACCCGCTACATGTTTTCATTAATAGCAAGGCATCTTTTGTATGCACCATACAACAGACAGAATAGTATATACCACAGCCTTTGATATATCAGTCGTGGCGTATAGTCCATGGGCCAGAGGCCAATTTTTCATGATTTGGTACCACCCAGAGGGACAAAAGCTCATATGGGTTTTTTGATAGGTCTATGCATGGAGATAATAAAATGAGGTGATAGCCTTTCGTATTAAGTAGATTTCTGTCATTTTCACCCGGAAAACTGAATAGTGTGCGGAAATGTTTTTGAAGCAAATTGTGGGGTAGGGGAAACTTAATTTGGAATAACTTTCCTTAGAATCACCCTATCATAACAATTCACCACTCAATATGTGTGTTTTGAAGCCAACTAGCGCGATTACATATCATAATATGCAGCCCTTGAAATTCGCGGCGGCAATCGGCAATGCCGTCGCAAAAGCTGTGGCAAACTGGATTTGCGACAGCATTTCATTGCCGTCGCAAATCTGTGAGTGGTGAAAAGTTTGTAGGCATTTCTCTCTGAACTCTGTCGAATTACAGATCAAAAAAAAAAGCACAAATTTATTATCATGTGTAGCTCAGTTTCCTCAATAAATATAAATTGGTTTATTTCAATATAGAAGCTTACGAAAATAAAGTTGAGATGTTATATTTTAGCATATTATATATTACAGCAGTGGATCATATATGAATAATTTTGACAGCAGTAATCTTTTCTTTAAAATTGCCGCCGTAGTGCCGTTGCAAAATTGATTTGCGATGGCACTTAACTGCCGTAGCAAATTAGTCCGAATTTCAAGAGCTGAATATGCGAATGAACCACAAACGTAGGTCATCAGAGGTCAAAAGGTCACCGATTTTGAGTCAAGCTCAAAATTTGCTGATTTCAGGTTTGCATCATCACCTATTAGTACATTTGCCAAAATCAGGCCTAAAAATAGCTGAAAACTGTGTCAAAAGGAATTTCCAATCATTTAAAGGTACACATCTTCAGCCATCTAGAAAAATATATCAAATTAATCATCAACATTAACTAACACAACACCCAATTAGAACAAAAACATACTAAAAATGTTTATTATGAAGTGCTCTTGGTATCTGAGGTCTTTTAAAGAAAATTATTATTGGCATGTATAAAAGTAGTTCACCAGAGGTCAAAAGGTCACTATTCAGTTTTCTATGATTTGATGGTACCAACCAAGCTCATTCTGAAAAATAAGAATGGAAACGAAAGTGAGAAAGTCATAATAAACACCTGTGGTTGTGTTTGAGCACCCTAATTCAGTTTTTGTTTTCAGATTGAACAGGTACAGGCTAGTGGAAATCTTGAAATTTCATCAACGTTTCACTGAACTGATCTTTAAAATATTATTACTCTCCATTCAAACTATTATCAATAGATGATATTAGCTGTCTATTTCACTTTCACCAACTCTAGGTAGAATGTAATCCTTTGCATGTTCAGCTTTGACCACATATACTTGGTAAGTTTGCAGCCCTGTAGTACATAGGCAATATATACATTATTCATAAACTGATCTGCAGTAATAAAATGTATCTTATTTGTATCGTATACATCTAGTGCCACATCCACTTAGACTATTGTAACAACACTGCAGTATTTGAGGGTCACCGGTTTGATACTGCATATAGGAATGCAGAACTGGCTTTATCAAAAGACCGCCCCCACCCCTGGTCACCTTTTGGGACATTTGCCAAAATCAGGCTTAGAAATGGCTGGTGACTGTGTTAGAAGGAATTTCCAACAATTTAAAGGCACCCATGTTCAGCCATCTAGAAAAATATTGAAACGAGCCAAGGTCAGGTTTTTGCAAAAATGTATACTTTTATGATATATCAGTACTAACACCAACATTAACTAACACAACAAACACATTATTAGAACAAATAAACACGCAACACGCTTATTATGAAGTGCTCTTGACATCTGAACATTATTATTGGCATGTATAAAAGTAGGTCATTAGAAGTCAAAAAACAACTATTCAGTTTTCTTTGATTTGATGGTACCAACTAAACTCATTCTGAACAATAAGGATGGAAACGTCAACGAGACTGCCATAATAAACCATGCGAGGTTGTGTCGGAGCACCTTAATTCAGCTTTTGTTTTCAGATTGAATAGGTACAGGCTAGTGGAAATCTTGAAATTCCTTCAAAGTTTCTTTTAAATCATCAATCAAACTATTATCAATAGATGGCGCTAGCTGTCTGTTTCACTTTCACCAAATGGAGGTAGAATATAATGCATTTAGTTCAATTTCTAAGTATCTTTACAGCTTTGGCCACATATACTTGGTAAGTTTGCAGCCTTATAATACATAGGTCATATGTACATTATTCATAAACTGTGATCTGCAGTAATAAAATGTATCTTATCTTAAATTTTATTGTATACATCCACTTAGACTATTGTAACAATACTGCAATTTTTTAGGTTCATAGGTTTGGTACTGCATATAGGAATGCAGGACTGGCATTATCAAAAGACCTCCCCATCCCTCTGGAGTAGATGCAATTTATTCATTGTGTCCACTGATGAATACCAGGTTGAGCAATAGTGGGTGTATCCTAAGATGATGAAATGGTTTTCTTTTTTATTCCATTCTGGCAGGTCACTGGTCTTATTACAAAAACTTACGGTGAAAAGCTGGAATTTACCTGTACCACAGGCAAACCAAATTCTCATATTTGTTTTACCCAAGGAATAAAAAGGATAGAAATTGGGACAACATATATATTTGTGTTAACAGTGCACACATGATAGCTGACACAGTCATTCATAATAACGTTCTGCACATGAATTAAAAGTTTGATGTCAGATTCCTCAAAGTCATATGGTGGCATTGAATGAACATTTGGTTGAAGAATAACTGTGGCACCAAACATAATGATTATTTCTCTTCGTGGCAGTCTAAACTGGCAATATTGGTAGTGTGGAGTATTATTGAGCTCCTCTTTGTTGGCTTGATCACGTAAAATGTCAGTCCAGTTTCATAGAACCTTATTTTTATAAGTAACCTGATATTTCATGAGTATGCTAGCAACGTCTTTTTTTCTTTTGACATAAAGATAATTATATGGATGATAATAAGAATGGTGAAACAACAGTACCTCCAGTTCGGTATGGTACTATAGTGTTTTTTGAGTAATCATTCCCATGTTGGGTCAAACATTTGGGGAAAACCATATTGCATCTAGTACCGACCTCTTTGCATTGGTATAGGACACGTACATCATGAACAGTAATAAAAGCATCCACAGGAGAAAAGCAAAGAAAAGGGTATTCAAGGAAGCAGGCCTTGCTGCTCATCAAACATCTTCAGAGGATGTTAACATTACTTTGCTTTTTTGGGAAACAAAATAGACGGCCAGTCTGGTGTGCATGGAACTGCTACCCTGATGTGACTTGGTGTCGTTACCAATATGACACTCAACTCTTATACCAAAGCAGACGCAGATGGTCCATATCTCCAGCTACTTAAAGGGCATTACCGTTATCTTGTATGATAAATTCAGCGACCTGACAATTGTCTATGAAGCAAGGGGAAGATGATAAAAACCATTTCATTTACACCAGGATGCCCGACTGTAAGCACCCAAAATAGGTAGCCTACCAAGATGAATTATGGCTCATCAGTGAACAGTTACCAAAATGCACCCACTCGGAGGAGGGGTGGAGATGGACTATTGATAAAGACGGCCTTTCTATTTGTATCCTATAAGACCTGCAGTAAGTTAAGTGGGTGTCATCCCATTACGGCTGTCTTAATTGCAATAGGTCTTAAAGATAAGATTATAGCATTAACTACATAATAATGCAAAAGTAGGTACAATCTTTACTTGGAACGTTTGGATGCTTAATAAATGGATTTGCTTAAAATTACACGACCAAGCTTCTATTTGTTTGGGTTTGTTAGTAATAATAGTAAAATAGGTAAAGTGTTTGTTAAAGTGTAATTATTAAGTATGGTTTCCAAGCTATTTTGAGTTATTATTTTAATGGCTGGCCGCAAACATAATGCTAGCATGCTGAACACTAAAAATGTCCAGCATGACCATATATAGGTGACATTTTGACCTCTTTAGGCGTGCTTCATGCTTCAAATAAATACACAACTGCTTTGTAATAAACATTTCGTGAGACTTATTGTCATTATAGTGTGATTTAAGGTTGATGTTGGTGTTAGTACTGATATATCATAAAAGTATAAATTTCTGCAAAAACTTACCTTTGTTTGTTTGTTCCATTTCAAAAAAATTCTACATAACTGAACATGGGTGCCTTTAAATTGTTGGAAATTCCTTCTGACATAGTTTCCAGCCATTTCTATGCCTGAACTTGTCAAATATCCTAATAGATGACGAGGCAAAGTTGAAATCTGCTTGACCCAAAATCGGTGACCTTTTGACCTCTGATGACTTACATTTGTGGTTCATTTGCATATTGTAATATATGTATTCATTAGAGGACTTCAAAACACACATTTTGAGTGGTGAATTCCTATAACAGGATGATTCTAAGGAAACTTATTCCAAATTAAGTTTCCCCATCCCCAAATATTTCCTTCAGATTCCCCCCCCCCCCCCATATTATTCAGGCTATCACCTCATTTTATTATCTACACGCATAGACCTATCAAAAAAAGCCTTTGTCCCTCTGGGTGGTACCAAATTCTGGTTTGGCCCATGGACTAGTACTGGCCGGGACGAATAGTAGGCCTCGGATAACAGTTATCTTCCAATTTGGTTGTCGAAAATCCGGACATTTGACTGTGATTATTTCATAGCAGGCATCTTTGAAGTGTCAACTATTTGACTGAAGTTGACGGGGGAGAACATCATGTAGTTTGTAAACATGTGTAACGTATTTATATTGAAGACTTGTTTTTGGTAATTCTGGCCCGTGCAAAAGTAGTGTTTTCTGTGTAAAATGGGTGTACTCTGGCTAGGATTAGAGGGTGAAAGAGCTGGACAACAGGGGTTGTCCTTTTCAGGGTATATGTTTTCCAGGCAGGCAAAGGTACATTAAAAAAAATCCATAGGCCTGCTGATATTAATAAAAAATGTTATAGCCACTTAAGCTATATAGAAACATATAGCGTAATTAATTGCGGTCTGTGGCCAGAAGCCCAACCATGTGATGAGTACGGGCGTTAATGGCCATTACTGATACATTCACGATGACTCAAGCTAATGGATATATTTGCGTAGCTGAAAATGCTAAAACATTGTTAAATCAATCTATGACAAAACTGAAGTCGCAGTTAGGTTCACAAATAACATTACAGATGCATTTTCCTCAAATAAAGGGGTAAAACAAGGTGATACACTCAGCCCTACCATGTTTAACATTTTCATACATAACCTAACTTTTCAATCAACTGTATGTGCACTTGTGGCACTACAAAAATAAAAACAATCCCATTTGTTATGGGCAGATGACCTCCTCCTTATGTCTCAAACCCGACAAGGCCTACAGGAATGTCTTGATGGTCTTCTGCACCTAAATATAAACCATTCAAATTCAAATTTTATAATCGAATAAAAAAGGAAAAGCCCCACAACTACTAAACTCTACCTAGATAACAGTGACATTTTTCAACAAAAGTTTTTTTGTTTAACGACGCACTCAACACATTATAATTACGGTTATATCGGCGTCGGACATATGGTTATGTCGAGAAAAAAACCTAGTGGTTAGCTGACGGGGATCGATCCTAGACCGACCGCGCATCAGGCGGGCACTGTACCACTGGGCTATGCTGCCCGCTTTTTTCAAATAAATGCTTATACGTATCTGGGTTACATTATAAACTCAACTGGAAACTTTACTGAAATTAAAACTGTACTTAGCAATAAAGGATCAAAAGCACTCTTCTGATTACACCAAGCTTTCTTGGGTGTCAGAGTGTGAAACATGATATATATTTTTTAAAGGTCGTCTTTATACACAATGATATTATGTACTTTAATTATGTTGACCTGAGAATAATGGTATTATCTCTCCTTAATGTGTTGCTCACTAAATGTGATTTTGTTATTTGTTTTTTTCATCAGTTACCTACTTTGGAGGTCTTTTTTATTTAAAATGTACATGATATCCACATTATTGAAATGCTATTCATTTATTGATAGACAATGACATGTATATCTTTCAAACAGAAATTGGGGTTTCTTTCATCGAGGTCTTAAAACAACTATACCGCACTAATATATTTTTGGATAATGATATAACTATATTATCAAGGAACTGTAGAGGCTTAAATGATTATTTGAAAGGAAAGGAAATTTTTCAATATTTAAAAAAGAAACAGGCAAATATATACTGTCTTCAAGATGTACATTTTACCAAAGATCAAGAACAAATTATTAAGCAGCAATGGGGTTACAATCAATGCTATTTTAGTTCATATAAATCTAATGCCCGTGGCATAGCTATATTATTTAATAATTATTTTGAATTTAAAGTTACAAATACATTTAATGATAATGTGGTAAATTTGTTAGCATTAACAATAGAAATAAATTATCGATCACTATTACTTATTTGTATTTATGGCCCTAACACCGATTCACCAGAATTTTTTGCTAATATAGAGAATATTATAGAATCATCTGAAAGTAAATACACAATTGTTTAAGTGGGGACTGGAATTTTGTTCAAGATCCCGCCCTTGATTTATTTAATTACAAAACATTGAATAACCCAAAAGCTCAAAAACATGTTACAGATTGTAAAGAAACATTAGAGGGAGGGGATAAAATCCTAAGTTGAAAAGGTTTTCCTGGAGACAGCAGACCCCGGTAATATTCTACCAAGTTTCAAATCTGATCATTCACCAATTACGTTAACTTTGAAATTAAAAGAAATTGAAAGAGGAAAAGGTTTTTGGAAATTTAATAACTCTTTACTTCATGATCATAAATATGTAAGCTTAGTCAAAGAAACTATAAAAGAAACTCTTGAACAGTATAAAGATACAGAAAATAATAATTTAGACTTTACCATAAACGACCAATTACTATGGGAAACACTGCTACTTATGATACGTGGGAAAACAATTTTATATTCATCAACTAAAAAGAAAATTCAGATGAAAGACGAAATAGAATTAAATACTAAACTAGATGACTTAATAAAATATTTAGATATTTCAAATGATATTGAAATAAAAAATAACATTATAAAAGAAATTAAAGAGATAAACAGTGAAATAGAAGATATAAGTACTAAAAGCTAAAGGAGATTTTATAAGATCTAAAGCTAGGTGGATGAAAAAAGGTGAGAAACCAACAAAATATTTTTTAAAGTTAGAATCGAGAATTATTTTTAATAAGTCCTTTACTGAATTAGAAATTCAGGATGAAAAATTATTAATAAAACATCAGATATATTATATGAAACAAAAATATTTTATGAAAAATTATACTCTAAAAAAGATATTAGTGAAATAAATTTTAACGAATTATTTGATGAAAATGCTTTTTCTAAACTTAATCAAAAAGATGCTGAAAAACTTGAAGGTGAATTGACATATGATGAAATACTAATAGCTTTAAAAAATATGAAAAATGATAAGAGTCCAGGACCTGATGGGTTCACCGCAGAATTCTTTTTAAAAAAATTGGAGAGATTTGAATAAATATTTATTAGGATCATTGAATTATGCATATCAGACGGATAATCTTTCTATAACTCAAAAACAAGGTATTATTACATGCATTCCCAAGGGAAATAAACCTAAACAATTTTATTTTTTTAATTGGAGGCCAATTTCATTGTTAAATGTTTAATATAAAATTGCATCAGCTGCTATAGCACAAAGAATAAAATTAGTGTTGCCTAGTATAATTAGTGAAGAACAAAAAGGTTTCATGTCAGGACGATATATAGGTGAGGTAACAAGACTAATATATGATATCATGGAGTATACAGAAAATCAACAAATTCCTGGCTTATTGTTGTTAATCGACTTTGAAAAGGCATTTGATTCTGTAGACTGGGGATTTATTTCTAATATTCTGAAATATTCTGGTTTTGGTCCTTCAATACAAAAAAATTTCATAAAGATTCTCAATCTACTGTTCTTGTTAATGGTTTAAATTAGGAATAGGTTGCCGTCAAGGGGATCCAATATCTCCATATATATTTCTCATTTGTGGTGATATTCTTAATAGGATGCTGAAAACTAAACATAATATAAAAGGTTTAACAATTGGAAATATGGAATTTTTATTAACTCAATTTGCAGACGACACAACAATAATTTTAGATGGAACAGAAAAAAGCCTCTATGGAGAAAACTAAGTTAATATTGATAGGTTCTAAGAAGAGGAGTAGATACAAATTATGTAAAGAATGGAAATTTGATTGGACACACGCGTTTGATTTATTAGGTATACAATTTGAAATTAATTTAGAAAATATGGTACAGATTAATTATAAGAATAAATTAAACTCAATAAAGAATTTGTTACAAATTTGGTCTAGTAGAACTTTAACACCATTAGGGAGAAATATAATATTAAAGAGTCTTATTTTACCAAAATTAAATCATCTAATTTCGACCCTACCTAATCCACCAGATGATGATATTCAACTACTACAGAAACAATTTTGTTCTTTCATATGGAATGGAAAACCTGATAAAATTAAACGTATTCAAATGTCAATAAATATGAAAGATGGTGGTATTAAAGTTACAATAATAAAAGAATTTATTAATGCACAAAAAATTGCTTGGATTAGAAGATTAGTTATCACCGACTCTAAATGAAAGGGATTGATTATTCATGAGTATAAATGTTTAGGTAATATATTGGATTTTGATTCGGAAAAAATAGGAAAACACTGAGTGTCAATATATTTGTGATTATTTTTGGAAAGAAATATTAACGGCATGGGGAACATATGTTAAAAAATGCAAATCAAAGTCAATATTTGAAGAGATACTATATATTTGAATAATAGTGACATAAAAATAAATGGAAATTCAATATTTTATAGAGATTTGTTTGAGGGAGGGATAAAATTTATTAATGATTTAGTTGATGATAGGGTTAAATTTTTAAGTTATAACGAATTTAAATTAGTTTTTAATATTAATACTAATTTTTTAACTTATCAAGATGTAATTAATGCGGTAAAACAATATTTTAAATTATGTAAATTTAAACTGAAAAATAAGCTGCCATATAATATTAGAAAGTTAAATATAACAGTTGGAGGAAGTAAACATTACTATAATACTTTACTAAATTCGTCATTCTTAAAATCGGCATACAATTTAAAATTGGAAAACTTTTTTAATTGTACTTTTTCAGATTCTGATTAGAATTTTTTTTTTTTAAATCCCTTATGCTGCACTGACAGTAGTGAATTGCGCTGGTTTCAGTTTAAAATAATTCATAATATACTTCCTGTTAATACCTTCTTATATTAAATTGGTTATATTTCTTGTCCGAAGTGTAATTTTTGTAATTTAGAACTTGGTACAATTACCCATTTATTTTGGGAATGCATTTTTGTCAACTCAATTTGGAATGATATTCAGAACTAGATTTATTTAAAAACCGGTAGCAATATTAAATTTAACAAAGAAAATGTCATTTTTGGCTTTAAAACCAGAAATAATTATCCCATTAATGCCATTGTACTCGTTAGAAAACACGTAATATTTAAAAGTCATTTTAATAAACATGTACTCAGTTTGAAATAGATCCAAAAAGTGTTGACGGAGTACTATTATGTTACAAAAGCAGCAGCTTTTTCTGCACGCAACTATGATAAATTCACAAAATTTTGGTCAATTTGTCACAATATATTTAAAACCTAGATTGTATTTCTTATCTTCTTTTTGATACTTATTATGTCATTAATCTCCTTTTGAATTTTTCATACATGTATGTCTGATTGTCAATCGCATATATTTGATCTTAGCTAAATATCTCCTGTGTGTTGTTTTTTCATGTGGATTTTTTATCATATATACTGTATACATATGTGTGTGGATATCATGTCAATAAAACTGGGAATAATAATAATAATAATAATAATAAACTGTTTGATACACTAATTAAACCTATTCTATTTTATAACTCGAAAGTAAGGGGCACGGAACAGCATGGCAAACTAAAGAATGAATGAATGAATGTTTAAAGACACCCCAGCACTAAAAATACATCGGCTTTTGGGTGTCAAACTATGGTAGACAAACTAAAGAAACATAACCAATACAAATTCTTTGACATATTAGTCTGAACCCTTTGAAAAATTACATATAACATTCTGAAAAATTAATCTTGAAGTCCCATGAAATTGTCTTAACATTGCCTGCAGAAGTGAACTGGGGTGGTACCCACCTAAAAATAACATACAAACTTTTGTAAATAATTTAAGTACTAGTACCTTGAAAATGTAGAAAAATCAAGATCCAAATTGTATGATGTAGTATCCTGTAGCAAAGAGCTACAAACATAACACAAAATAGCTTGGTATGCGTATTTACAAGATATGCTTGATAGTAACAACATTTGACAAAAGTCTATAAACTAACTATAAAATTCACTCAAAACCAAACTCTCTAGCTACGTAATCAAAATCCTTGATGACAGATATTACGAACACTTTAAAATTAAACCACAAAACTCTGAAAAGCTGCGAATATTTAAACATATTAAAAACAAATATAAAATGGCAACAAACTTGAAATATGTTACAAATTTAATACCAAATTTAGACACGCTCTCACTAAACTACACGTGTGCTCACAGACTGAATAGGAGAATGGGCGTCATAGGAATATCCACAGAACTGAGCGGGTCTACCGACTGTGCCAACAAGACTCAGAACATGAGATTCATTTGTAAACTCAATGTCCAATAAATATGCATTTAAGAAAAATACTATATTATAAAGTCGGTCAAATATGTTTTAAGTTTACACTTACGTCTGAACTTGAAAAAAAATGTGTTTTCCTTCTTGAAAGACTAGAACAAGTAACTCCAACTGTTGGCAATTCTGTTATGAAATGTTCAACCATAGGTAAAATTAACTTATCAAACTCTCTACGACTACACTAACTTGAACTAACACATATACACACTATGTACACATACGTATACATTGTACATATTACATGTATATAACCACTGCCGTCATCACTATTACTATATATCTGATTTAAAGGGACATACCCTAGTTTTTAAACACTAAGACATAGTTTTGACTATTAGAGGCGTTTTTTGATAACTGAAATTATACATTTCTTAAATTTTATTGTTTAAAGTATCCATTTCCGTACATTCGAAGTGTTTTTGGTCATCCTGATGTTTTTTAATATCACAAAATGCATTTCTCATATTTTTAAAAAGGCACGTGCCTTTGAGAAGTAACAGTTATGTAGTCGAGTTGTATTCTATTTTAGAGGGTATTTCACCATTTCAAAGTCAAAGACTCATGTTTCATTCAATTGTAACTTTATAAAAATGTGTTACAGGTTTGTAAATTAAACTAAACTTAATGTTAATTTTCATGAACTGAAACTAGGGTATGTCCCTTTAACCATTGTATGTTCTTATTATGTTGTCCAATAAGTGTCATGCCATTTTATATGATCCATATAAATAAATGAATGATTTGAATTGAATTGATTCATGTTTTCATTTCATTTCATATACAATGTATATCTATTTCCGTGCTTATATCCAATTAAAGTTCAAGCACCTCAGCTATTTGGATGTAAATACGTAAACACTGTTAGGAACTGGAAATAAGCTTTTAATATTTAATGTATGCTCTGAGAGCATTCCATGTGGTATAGTTGTGTGGCGTATAGGTTGCAATGTACTAAAGACGAAAGTCCCGTGTCAAAGGTGTGTGTGTGGGGGGGGGGGGTGGTTGAATTTGGCACAGTGAACAATTTACGTAGTGAACACAGCTGTGTCTATGATTGGTAGTAATAATAATTCATATTGATGGGTACCAAACAAGGTACCCATCAATGTAACATATTATTACTCCCAATCATAGACGGTTGTTATAGCGAAAAAGGAACTGTGCCAAAACGGCCTAAGGCGAAAACGGAACCAAATTTGACAAAATGGAACTTAGCGTTGGTTGAATTCTCCCAAAAAAGAAACGCAAAATGGTTGATTTCTTAGATAACGACACATATCGATGTACAAACTGTGAATATAAATGACATTTGGTGATTCAAACGTATAGCTTTTGTTACAGTCGCCAAAAAGCAAGTAACACAAAATAAGGGCTATGATCGTGTTTATTAGCCAAAACGTCCCCGCATGCAAACCACGTTACCAGTGCATGTGCACGTGCGGCACATGAAACTTGAATACGAGGGTTATAAAAATGCAAAGTTTTCGAATACTTCTGTTCATTATTTTTTTGTTCTGACCTAATATCAAACAAATGCCACGACTGAGTGAACTGCAACGAAACAACGCCATCGGCCGTTTACAAGCTGGCGAATCCTTCTGTGCCGTAGCCCGGGTGTTCCATGTAGGCCTATCCCCAAGCACCATCTTGAGATTGTGGTATCGGCTCCAGCAACACCTAACAACACGTGACCGTCCCAGATCAGGTACACCACGTGTAGCCACCAGGTCCCACGACCGCTACATACGGGTACTTCATCTACGGGAAAGAATCACCACGGCAACCTC
Organism: Dracogyra subfuscus; assembly: GCA_016106625.1. Lineage (NCBI taxonomy): Eukaryota > Metazoa > Mollusca > Gastropoda > Neomphalida > Peltospiridae > Dracogyra > Dracogyra subfuscus. The sequence continues at coordinate 1,597 of JAECMU010094569.1, read as the reverse complement.
TACTGCTTCAGCAATATCAGGTCTGCGTACAATATCGGCTCAGACAGTGAGCAATCGTTTACGCGAGGCAGGTATTCGAGCCAGACGGCCTGTAAGAAGAGTGGTTTTGACTCAACAACATCGTCGACTACGACGTCAGTGGTGTCAAGTGAACAGAATCTGGCCTCAAGTACGATGGAGAACTGTCTGGTTTAGTGACGAAGCTCGATTGGGTGCACCTTGAACTTTGACCCAGCCGGAAGTTATTTGCTTTAGTACTACCTACAGACGTCGTGGTGAACGTTTTGCTGCAAACTGCACACAGGAAGCGGACAGAGTTGGCGGTGGTAATGTGATGGTGTGGGCAGCAATCTCATACACTGGCAGGACCAACTTGGTTCACATCCAAGGCAACTTAATGGCACAGAGATACCGAGATGAAATTTTGCAGCCACATATCGCTCCAATTATGAATAATGGTAACGCTGTATTCCAGCACGACAATGCGAGACCACATACAGCCAGACTCACTACAGCGTACCTACACAACAATAACATTCAGGTCCTGTCCTGGCCCTCTAGATCTTCGGATTTGAACCCTATAGAGCAGATTGATTGAATGGATGTTTAACGAGCATTTATGGGACGAGTTGGGTAGACGACGGAGGCAACATCAACCACAGCCACAGAATCTTGCTCAGTTGGCATTATTACTACAGGCAGAGTGGGCCACAATTCCACAAGGTATAATTCGTAATGTCATTGCTTCCATGGGAAGGAGATGTCGGGCAATTCTGGACTCCCATGGTGTTGATATTATACTGTTATAACCTTGAACTTTAACCTTTTCAATGTAATACCATCAATATTAATGAACTGCGAAAGTGTGTGTAGGGCAATTCCATGAAAATGTCAACCTCATAATGAATTTTTAAATATACGCTTAACCTCCAATGACTGGTATTTTTAAACACTATACCATTCTATATTAATAATCTATAAATATTTTGAAATTTTATTCTGTCCTTTTTTAATTTTCATTGCATATATATGTGGTCCAGAAATATGACCGAGAAAAGCAAAAATAGGACCTCACTTTAAAATTTAAAAATGCTGTGTAAATCTTTCATTGTTTTTCTTATTTTTTTCAAATAAGAATTAGGTTGGCATGTCTAAAGTACAACAAAACATAGTTTTCAAACTTGCTTTTGTCAAAAAGTGAAAACTGACCCCGAAATTATGGCCATCATTGTATTGTACGTCCGTCACACAATTTTAAGATTTTTTTTTTTTAAACACTTAAAATAAATCTCAGTGTTTTGAAGTTTTGGATTATAAATAAGTAGTTCCCCCAAAACAATAACCAAATACATTTTTATAATTTAATTTCCTCTTTGTGTTCATAAAGTGTGTGACAGACGTACATATATCGCTCACGTACGTCCGTCACAGTAAATATTATCGGTATTCTTTAAGTGGAAATGTACTATAAAATCATTATTTAGTGTGGTACTGCTTCCCTTCTCTTAATTAACTATTATAAAATGTAGTAGAACAACCAGTTTGGCTTAAACCTGAGTAGTTTACTATTATTGTTACTTTTTGAACATAAACCCTT
>JAECMU010094568.1:13172-35843 GCA_016106625.1 Dracogyra subfuscus | reverse complement strand
ATTACCAGAGAAAGGGGGGTCGACTTATAGGCAGGGTAGACTTACAGGCGAAGATATACGGTAGTATTAATGTACAAGCTACTTGAAATATGAGCGGTCCTGACTCCTACTAACATTAATGATTTTTCTGCAGAACTATAGTAGTTAGACTTCTCCCATTATGTTTAAAACTGACAGTGTAATCTCTAAATAACAACAAAAGTATTTTCTTGATTAAAAAAAAAGATAATGAGACCAGGTCTAATCTTTAGCTTGGTTTGACCTTATTGTACTAGAATCAACGTTCAGAATATTATACAATTTTCAGTTAATTTTAGACTTATTCAATGTTGAATATTTTAATAAAATATACTCCTATACTGCATTAAATAGCAACACAGTGGACATATTGTTGATATTTTATTTATTGAAAATATTTTTTCTAGTGATTTCCCTAGAAATTTGGCAAGGCATGGTAGACCAAACACTTTTAGGGCATTTTCAGGTCACTTGTTTTTCATTAAAAATACACAAAATTTAATTGAAATAAACATTAATGTAATTTATGTGCTTGCTTTTATAAATGAATGGCAAAAGATATAAAAGGTATATTTTATTAATTAATAATACCTTTTTGGGATGGATGTACTAAAATTTTAGAAACATTTTTATGCAAATTTCTGCTGTGTGAAAAATTTACCATATCCTCTACCCATTGGGTTGTTAAAACTCGCTCTGGGTGAGAGCCGGTACCGGGCTGTGATTCCTGTACCTCTCAGCCGTGTGTTCGATGACTTAATCACAATGCCACCTGGACCAGTTGATAAGTTCTAAAATTCATGTAGAGTAAACTGGTGATATCTGCTCATTTAACACTGCAAACCAGCTTCCCAATTAATTAAAGCAACACATGGTATTCGGTTTCAACTCAGTGTACAGCCAAAACAATTGTGCTTGTGGTTTTTTTTAAATGTAATGCACCAGTTGAGGTCACAATACTATTGCATGCAGTTTTGACCATTGTTGATCATTTGCAATACTTTAATGATGTAATAAAATTACAATATAAATTTTTGTCTTTTTATATTTTTTTTAAATAGGTTTCAACAACTTTGCTGAAGGTGCTCTAGCAATATGCAGGCGACACAGGAATGGTTAGTAGTTTTGTTTTTATGTCTCTCAATTGTATTTTGCCAAACGTCCTTTTTACAGGGCATCTGCAGTTTAAATTTATAATACATGCACTTGATGATAGTAAATTATTAAAGAGGTAACGATGAAGTATCATATGAAGTAGGAGGTTTAGAGCAGCTGTGTTGAGATTATATATACATGTACATGTAAAACAAATCATTTGCGTCCAACCTCTTAATTTGTAAAATACATCTACATGTATTTTATATATCCAGGTTAGTGTGCTGATGGTGGTGATTTCCTGGTTTCCACTTTCGTCACTGACCTCATCAGGCATTATATAACAGGGTTTGAACTTAACAGTCGCCCGATTGCCACTGGCGACTGAAAACGATGACGTGCGACTGAAAACCCACAGTAAGGTTGCTCGCTTGGCAACCAATTTTTTTGTCTTTCTTCTCTTATAATCTGTTTGCAATATTGTTTTGTTTTTTAGAAAATATGATTTGGGCAAGTAAAAATAGTCCCGGGCAAGTGAAAGTGCTGTCACTACTTGCCCGGATGGCAACTCAAAAGAAAAGCACAGACATTGATATAATAAAATGGACTAGGTTATTATTATTATTTTATCTCATCTTTTTTTGTTATAGATAGTAAAAAATGGCAACCATCCCTGACCCTGGATAGTATCCTGAATATGGCATGTGTGACTGAAATGATAGCTAATGAAGAGGTAAAGCACGAGTTACAAGGGTTAGAAAAAGGAAAAATAGTGCACAATTAGTTTTATATTCGTGGACAATACTGAATAAACAATGTGTGAACTAGTTTTGATCATTCTCAAGATTTTCAGAGACTATTTTGCTGCCAATTTTCATGTCGACAGCTAATTTTTCAACAAATAGCAGTAAGTAATGTGGCTCTTAGACAATTTCTGATAGCTTTATTTCCCTTTCAGAAAGATTCAAAACAGTCCCTGCCTCCTGAAAATGAAGATGATTCTGTGTTCAAAAATGAAAATGTTACAACAGTTGATGGGACTGATATAAAAAAAAAATCTTCAAATCATAATTTGTACAAAGTAAGTGGAGATAGCAACATGTTTTTACCACAGCGGATGCAAGGGAGAGATATCTCCGGAAACATCTTTTCTCATGAAGATGCCAAGAGAAGATCTTTATTCTCAAATACAGGTAAAGGTTTGATAAAAAAAACCTAAAATAATAGGTGCAGAAATGAGTAAAATATTTGAATCTTTAGTTTAGAATGTAATCTTCATTGATTATATACCTGAATAAAACGATGTTAGTCTGATAAGCCACTTAATCTTGAGATTGAATTGTATTCACTGTTTTCTTTTAGCTTAAGTTGTGTAGATACGAGTTTCTACCACCTAAAAGTAATGCATTTAATTCAGTAATATTTGTAGTTTTAAAATAAGTCTTTTGTCGGTCTATCATTAGGTTCCAGCAGTGGACAGGGACATGGGAACTTTGGAAGTTGTTCTGCAGAACAAAGTGTCTTTAACAGACCAGATGAAGTACAGGTAGTTCTGCTTATTAATACAAAGATTTGATATCAAGTGGAATTCCACAGCTTTTTTCATTGCATAAAATGATCATCATCTTTAGATCTTCTAATAACCACTTTGCCTATAGCCATAAATAATACTTGACTAAAGAAAAGTGTTTTTAATATGCAAGGGCCATATACAGGGAACATTTTATTTTTAAAATCTTGCCGAGCGATATTTCTAGTTAATTAAAAATTGATTGGCATCTGTTTAATTATAATGTTTTAAAATTGTGTAGTGATCTGTGAAATTTGCATTGCAAATTACAAGCAATACTGAACAAAATGTTCCTTGCATATATATATGTAATACGGTGGCATCGTGGTTAGGCCATCGGTCTACAGGCTGGTAGGTACTGGGTTTGAATCCCAGTTGAGTCATGGGATCTATAATCCAGATACCAACTACAAACCCTGAGTGAGTGCTCCACAAGGCTCAATGGGCAAGTGTAAATTATTTGCACCGACCAGATGGTTTGTGCTATCCTGCCTGTGGGAAGTACAAATAAAAGATCCCTTGCTGTTAATCGACATAAGAGTAGCCCATGAAGTGGCGACAGTGGGTTTCCTCTCACAATCTGTGTGGTTGTTAACCATATATCTGATGCCATATAACCGTAAATAAAATGTGTTGAGTGCGTCATTAAATAAAACATTTCTTTTTTGAAATAAAGCTCTTTTTCTTTCTTTCTTTCTATATATGTAATAAACTGTTTGTTTGCTGTAAGATTTTCAGTAAGTCGCAAATAAATCCTCCAGATTTCAAGGCTAAAATTTACTAAACAAACCATAAGAGGTTGTGTAGAAATACTAGTATGTAATTAGGCTGCAAAGGAATATCCTAGATTTGCAACAGGTTGATGTTGGGTACACTATCACAAGTGGGTTTGATTATGGTATCACATTTTGCATTGTTTGCAGATTGAATTAGAATGTAGTTTTATGTTTTTATTAATTGTAGATCTCGGAGAGTCACTGTGACACTGATGATCCCAGCAACATTGCTAGTGCCTTTAAGACTGCCAAGGAGCAACTGGTACTTTTTAAAATAATGTTCAGATTTGGAAATTTTATAGGATTTCTAGGATATTTGATTTCATCTTTTAAGGATGTCATTTGATTATTTGTAGATTATGTAATTCTACAAATATTGTTCTATTATGTCCAATTTTCAACTGGTTGAGGTGCCAATTGGTCTAGATAAAATGCAGTTGTTATCAGGGATTTATCCAGGCTTTATGCGGTACCGAACATCGGCCCCTTGCCAAAAGCAAATGGCACTGAAAATTCCCAATTTCTCGACTATAAATTCCCAAATTGGTTAATAAATATTTACATGTAGTTTTAAATATGTCTGTTCCGATAAATTAATGTAATAAAGTAAATATTTCTTGCGTAATCACCAAAACAACCACTGACAGTTCTGTTACCTCATGCGATCATATATAAAATAGCATCAAAACAAATCGTGACGTAATCTGTACAAATACCACGTTTTCGCAGGTTCTTGCACATGACACCTAGGTTCGACTGACACGCTTTTACCCTATTACGACAATAGGGTAAACCGGGTAGTGGTTAGCCTACTGTTGAACTTTGGACGAGTACACAACCGCACTCATATCCACCATTTTGCTTGGAAATTATGGTGTGCGTGACCGTCATTTGAACACGTTTTCAGACTTGACTTTAAATCGCGAAATCAGGGCTCGCGCTGCCGTTCACCAAAGTTGCCAATGGCAAAAATTAAAAAAAATTGGCGAAAGAATTTCCGATTTGGCGAAAGAATTGGCGATTTTTCTTTTCTTCCGCTGTTGATTTTTAGACCCAAACGTGTTAACCAGTTTTGTTCAGTTGATCCGCCTCGCGTTATGAATAAGCGTTATTTGCATGTCCACATGGCCAGTCTATTATTCGAAAGCTGCTTGTCGTAACGTTAGAAAACGCGATTAATAAAATGAAATACTATTTAAGCCATGTTGCATTGTTAATACTAAATCACATGGTTGAGTTCATTTTCACGAAGTGGGTGCATTGTCGAGGAATACATATGATATGGTTTCTCACTTATGAATATACAATCATTATTAGCTCAAACTTTCTACGTTTACAGTTTATATTTCAAACATATTAAATGGCGAAATTATAATTCATTTGTGCTATATCTACTCATATAATACTAACGCTGACAAGATACATCCCTCCACCCCTTGCACAAAAATAAAAAACTCGAACTGGAGTGAAAAAGGTTTTTCCCCCACTTGTGTAAGATGGTCACACGCCAGTGTTTTGATAGCAATAAACATAAAGATGTTTCCTTTGTCTTTATGTTGGGTGACTGGCTATAACCTTGAGTTGGATGCCGTACTAATTATGAATAGTATTCATTATAAATCATACCGGGAAGTTACAAAACGAGGTCATGGTGTAGGGTATGACCAAGAGTTGTGCACTTTTAATTATTATTAATTTAATTTTTATCAGCATAATTTGTAACAGATGCTATGGAAGTTGAATCAAAGAATGCTTGTCTTCAATAATTAACAGAAAAATGCCCAATGACAACAGGTAAATTCTGTTATAATATTTTGTTTATCTAGAAATAAATGTTAAAAACAAACTAATATAATTATGAAGTTTATATAATAGTACAAATACATAAATTGAGTAGCCTGAAAAAACCCTTCCCAATTATGACTAAAATCACGTTAATTTTCCCAATCCCATAAGCCATGGGACCTGGCGAAAAATCCTGGATAAATCCCTGGTTATTTACGGTAACATCCTGGTCTTACTTGTTTAATGAATTGGGTGCAGTCTTTACTTGGGATTCACACACCCAATAGCCATGTGTATTTATGTGCTGGGGTGTCGTTAAACATTCATTCATTCATTCTTTACTTGGGATTCTGACACCCAATAGCCAAGTGTATTTATGTGCCGGGGTGTTGTTTTAAACATTTATTCATTCATTCTTTACTTGGGATTCACACACCCAATAGCCATGTGTACTTATGTGCTGGGGTGTTGTTAAACATTCATTCATTCATTCTTTACTTGGGATTCACACACCCATTAGCCATGTGTATTTATGTGCTGGGGTGTTGTTAAACATTCATTCTTTACTTGGGATTCGCACACCCAATAGCCATGTGTATTTATGTGCTGGGGTGTTGTTAAACATTCATTCATTCATTCTTTACTTGGGATTCGCACACCCAATAGCCATGTGTATTTATGTGCTGGGGTGTTGTTAAACATTCATTCATTCATTCTTTACTTGGGATTCTCACACCCAATAGCCATGTGTATTTATATGCTGGGGTGTTGTTAAACATTCATTCATTCATTCTTTACTTGGGATTCTCACACCCAATAGCCATGTGTATTTATACGCTGGGGTGTTGTTAAACATTCATTCATTCATTCTTTACTTGGGATTCTCACAACCAATATCAATATATACATTTTTAAAATTATTATTCTTTCTCTCTTTTTTTCAGGTTTTAGAACAAAACAGAAAATATGGTAATGCACGTGGTCAAGTGAGCAATTCTTTACATGGAAGTTTGAAGAAATCTCTTGGTACAAGGTATCTTTAACATGCTGAAAAATGCATATGTCAGTCCTAGCACCATGCTATTTTAAACCCTAAAATACACATCATTAATTCATGCTTCACAAGTGGACTAAGTAATTGTATCTGGTAATCACAAATTTAAAGTTATACAGGTTTGTTCCATTCCAAAAATTGACTTTTTAATACCAGGTCACAGAGTTAGAGGTTCATCTTTCATGATTGTGAACAAAATACAAACGTTTCATATTTGGTTATCTTTTATATTCTTTTGTATTTTTTCAGGTTTTGGTGATCTAATTTTGTTAATGATGAAAGTAAAAGTTAATAATTCATTTGAAAGGAAATGAATGAATAGAATTTTTAATGACATCTCGTCATGTTTAAAATTATGTAGTATTCCCACTGTCATGTTTAAAAAATTAAAAATCTTTGGGTTTTTTTTTCTTTCATCTGAGTAGCTGTTAAAATAAATTATCATAATAAAGTAACTTTTTTTTGCTTCTCTGTTTGCTTTGTACATAAAAGCTTTCACAAAAAGTTTACTTTATTTATAGGCGGGGACCTGTTGGCAAATTTGTGCCTCCAAGTTCTTCTAGGGAGGATGAAGAGTGAGTATCAATATTTATAATCCATAAACTTCAAGGTATTCAGGGAAATGTAATCAGTATAACTCATGTGACAGGGTTGAAAATTAGCAGTCACCCGTGGCGACCTTTCTTGGTTAAAGGCGACTAAGAATTTTACAAAGGTAGTCCATTGGGCGACCACTGAATTTAGAGTCTGGCGAGTATGGTACTACCAGTTAAAAAAGAAACGCACTGAAAATCAAATGACTAATGTGACAAAAGAATCCTTCATATGTGTCCATGTGGGACAGGGCTATTCCACCCAAGGATACATAATATGTTGTTAGTGACGAGGCTTGCCGAGTTCCTGACATCATATTATGTACCCGAGGGTGGAATAGCCCTGTCCCACATGGATACATAATGGAGGATTATTTTTCTCCTATCCAGTAGATGAAAAACAAGCATTTTGGGAAAACAATAAAAACCTACAATTTCTTTTTATATCTTACAATAAAATAATCATAACCATTGAAAAAGTCAAACCCAAAAATGGTTTATACTAAAAGTATAAACCAAAAATGATAGTATAATTGCATGACAGCAGGTTTCCTTGTTTTTATGAAATATAAAAAAGCATTTCTTGCGTTATTTTTTGCCGTTTACGTGACTTCACCCAATGTTAATATCACCTCAAACAACAGAAGTCACGTGGTCACACAAGACAGATTTATTTCACATAGGCTGACGTCATTGAAAATGCCTGTCTTGCATGGCTAGGGATGGGAAAAAACATGCCACGTCACTGCTGGCGCGAACAACAAATCTAACAGAAGGTGAATATCTGTATTTGGACAGCGCCGGACTGACTTTCTCAAGTCTCAGCTTCTACGATTTTGGTCTGGTGCTGTAAACAAATATAGCTCTAAGCGTATTGAAGAGACGACTCGGTTTTGTTTTTTTAAGAAAGAAAGAAATGCTTTATTTAACGATGCACTCAACACATTTTATTTACGGTTATATGGCGTCAGACATATGGTTAAGGACCACACAGATTTTGAAAGGAAACCTGTTGTCGCCACATCATGGGCTACTCTTTCCAGTTAGCAGCAAGGGATCTTTTATTTGCGATATCCCACAGGAAGGATAGCACCAACCATGGCCTTTGTTGAACCAGTTATGGATCACTGGTCGGTGCAAGTGGTTTACACCTACCCATTGAGCCTTGCGGAGCAATCACTCAAGGTTTGGAGTCTGTATCTGGATTAAAAATCCCATGTCTCGACTGGGATCTGAACCCAGTATCTACCAGCCTGTAGACTGATGGCCTAACCACGATGCCACAGGGGCTGATTTTTTTTCATTTTTTTTTTCATTGCCATAAAGAGGACTGCCACTTCAGACTAATTTACTAAAACATACACAGTTCTACCTTTTAAGGCTTTAGTCTCTTTGTACTGCATTATCGATTACTTCAGTGAAGCAGCATAAATTGGCTGTCCTGGCAGTTTTCTTTACACTTACAATAAAAATTATGTTTAATCTGTACCATTTAATGGTAATTTGTAAAGAAACATTTTTATTTATAATGGATTTCTTTTTTCAAAATTGTTATTTGGGTTGGTATGGATTTAAAACATAATAATATGTTTTTTAATATGAATTTTAACTTTATTCATTATGAAGTTACATGTAAAATCATTGTTTTCCTTTTGACAAAAACGGACTATATACATGGATATTATTATACATGGTCGTTATTCAACAAAGAAACTTCTAGTTTTGATTTTCCCTGTGCAGTTAAATTGGAGAGCTAGTTGAATTTGAGAAGGGCCAGTAAGATTTTTCTTCAACCAGCTGGCAACCATGGTTTTCATGTTAATTTTCAACCCTGATGTGTGTCATGATTTCAGGTCATAACTTAATGCATCTTTCCCAGACATCTTGTCTCTTTTTAGTTATGTTTGAAACGTTTTGGCATGGTCCTACCTTGTTATTCATGAAAATAATAATTAGGAAAATGTGGATAATAAAGAAATTGTTACTTTATTTGTTAGTGATGTGTCGAGATGTGGTAGTTCTGGTGCTGGTGGGTGTAAGACTGGCAGAGAAGAGGAACCTGTAGATGAGAGGTTAAAGGGAATTGATCCTAAGATGGTCGACCTCATCAATAATGAGGTGAGATTTCAACAAGTGTTCATTCTTTAAGAACATTTCGGATTGTGCTGTAGTTTATTCGTCTTCTGGGCCCACCCATTTTACTTTCACCAGTTTTATAATTTAATATAATTAATTTAAAATAAGATATCTGCCATTGTATATGTGTAGTTACATGTTTAAATTTGTTATATTGCATGCTGCCCTAAGGGGTGTATTGATACATGAACTAAATTCATTGATACTGTGAAATGTGTATAGATATCTTGCGAGTTTTAATCCCTTGTATCTTTCATTAAAGTCAAATCAGAATGAGCAGCAATATGTAATGATGCATTTTAATTGTAACTGAGTTACAGTCCGCTCCATTATACCTGCCTCTGTGATACCACCAAACCCACTTATTGACCACAAAATGCCGGGTCACCGATTGTTTATATTTAAATGTCCACAAATTAGCCCCTTTTTACTGACCCCAGCTATCTGTCATTCACCATTAAATCGGCTGGCACATTCTTATCATAATAAGCATTTATTGTAATATGCATGGTAAAATAGCTCAATACCGGTATACTGCATGAGATGAGAAACGTGTGTTTCTTGTGAAATGCATCTGACGGAAATGATGGCCAAAGTTATTATTGTCATCTGTTTTCACCCTTTGTGTGTATATTAATCAGTTTTTAATTTTCTGAAACAAAAACTTGACCTTGTATCTTTAAAACAGGTGTTGCATGTATTTTGCATACCATATACAACAATAAAACACATTGAAAATAATCCAACTATAACACTATGGACAGTCATTTTTGTCAGACCAGCCAAATACGTGCATTTAAATAATCTATAACGACATTTCAAAAGCAGGAGAGTGGAAAAGAAAGTGGCGGTTATTGAATAATGTTCCTTCCCAGAGGTAGGACAGCACAACCCATGGCCTTTTTGATATGCCAGTTATGAAGGGGATTACAATAGCAGGTTTACATAGGACAATTGATTCAGTGATCTGACACATCCCTACAGGATGCTCTGTCATTAAATAAAATCCACCCTCAGCTACTCTAAATTAATTAAAATAATTCTCAGGGGTGTGGAATTAGTATGCCCGACTTGCCCGACCCGGTACTACCGGACAAGTACTTTTTTCACTTTGCTTGTCTGCGAACAAGTGAATTATTTTTTGTTTAATGAAACCCGAACATCGACATGATCTTGCCATCCTTCAGGTATTTGCAAGTGTATCAGTTATTTGGTTTGATTTTGAAACGTGCCCTCTGCTTGGTCAATTGGCTTGTCTCTGGCCTGTCACATCTGTCGTACTACCTTGCTATTGCTGACACATGAGCTAGTCTATTTGGTAGGAAAGATTCATAATCATGTTTAATTTGTAACGAAGCACTCGACACATTATAATTACGGTTATATCGGCGTCGGACATACATGTGTATGGTTATGTCGAGAAAAACCCCAGTGGTTAGCTGACAGGGATCGATCCTAGACCGACTGCGCATCAGGCGGGCACTGTACCACTGGGCTATGCTGCCCGCTTTGTAACTAAAAGTTCCAGAAGTTCACCAGACACGCAATGAAACACCCCCCACCCCCCATCTCTTTTAAAAAACAAAAAACCCAAACTGAGAAGGACCATGATTACGATATGAACAAATAAAAAGTCATTTTTAATTATTAAAAACAGACAAAGTAATTTTAACTCGGGACAAGTAAATTTAGACAGTCCACTTGTCCTGGGACAACTGAAGATTTTTGTTATTTCCACACCCCTGATTCTATATCTGTAAATATATTTTCATTTTGTAGTTAGTTAGATTGGTCAGTTGGTAGAGTGCTCGCATGAGGTGTTTGGATCAGAGGATTCCAATCCCCCTTGTTGATTTTCATTTTCTGATTTATCTTCTTGCAGATAATGGATCATGGACCTCAGGTATCCTGGAATGACATTGCAGGACTGGAGTTTGCCAAGAAGACCATTAAGGAAATAGTTGTATGGCCCATGCTACGACCGTAAGTATTAACATCTAGTCGACATGATTCCATTCTTTGCTGTACTGGGAAACATTATTAGAGTTGTGACCTCTTGGCTGATAGTTGGTGCAGCATTTATTGAGTACCAGTTGATTTATATTGCCCTATTCCATTAGGCCAAATAATATCCGGCTGGGTATTTTCGGTTCAAAACGGTCTCATTTTAATCATAAATGTTGGTATCCAAATGCGTGTATCTCTTGAGACCTGTATAATGACATAAAAATATTGACCTAGCCAAAGAATTTTATCAGCTGTACCTTGAAGTGTGTTATGGTCGTTGACTAAATCTGTTTATACAGAACCATGCAAACCATCTGTTATGCATCCTTATTTAATATTTCTCGAATCATAAATTTGACTGTGGGCTGGCACAGTAATTTGTTTATTAATTAAATATATATAACATTTTAGTAACAAAGTAATTTTTCATTCAACATATCATAGATAAAGACATGACAAAAATTCACCCGTATCTAATCAGAAAAAATGCTGCTAATTTGTTTGACTGCACCAGTGCTGTGGAAAAATCATCCCAATTTTAGTTATAAAGCATAATAGTACCAGGTATATTAATATGAGTTAAAATAAAAGTACAGTAATTTACTGGCCTGAACACCCCCCCCCCCCTTGATTTCATGATAACAAGCCCTGTCACATATCTCATCAGTGTCAAGCATGATAGTATTTAATGTACTATTTAAAGTTAGGTGCATTGTCGAAATAAAATTGTCGGGTTTTCTTTAATGGTGGTTAATGTGTTTTTGTTTTTTCACCAGAGATATTTTTGTTGGTTTACGTGGTCCTCCCAAGGGTTTACTCCTCTTTGGACCCCCAGGGACTGGCAAAACATTGATAGGTAAGGATTTTTAAACCAAAGATGTAATGCTAGCCGGGGTTTTTTTCTGGGTTTTTTTCGCTATCAATTTCCATTGTTTCACAAACAAAATAATAACTTGGTAAAAAAGTAAGATATACAGTCATGTACAGTACCTTTATACGTATATATATATAAAATAAATTTTAATACTTATATCACTTGATTTTTAAATTTTAAATTACAATGTTTGGGTCAAAGTTTTGTTGTAATTAAGGAAACACTTTGTATTTCAGAAATTAACTTTAAATGACTAAAACAACTTTTTAAATTTGGTTTTAGGAAAATGCATTGCAAGTCAGTCCAAATCGACTTTCTTTTGTATCAGTGCTTCAACTTTGACATCAAAGTGGGTATGTATATAATTCTGTCAGTATTTATACATTCTCTCTGTCAGTCTGTCCACCTATCAACACCTTCATCCATGAACTGTTTGGTGAATATCCATCACAATTATTTTTTATATATAAGACAGGAAAGCATAAGCATCACATTAAAAGAGTTTTTTAAATATGTAATTTTTAGTGTCAACTGCTGAAAAACACATCAAACTTGTACTTTCTGGGTAATTATCATTCAGAGATAGAAATTTAAAATTGATTGTATTAATAATTGTATTTAAAATATCTGCCAGGCATATAATAATATAATTACAACTTTTTGCAGTGATATAATGTCATATAAAATTGATGTAATTACATAAAAGGGGTCATGGAAAGGATATTGGAAACTTTATTTATGTGCACATTTAATGTAATTTTTTGTGAATTTATCAGTCGCTAATTTAGTATTCTTCTTCTTCTTCTTCTGCATTCAATCTTTTTACGGCCGTCATATCAGTAATCCAGATGTGGCGATGAAGTTTGCCGTCTTCCGGAGGTCGTCGACAGGTCCCCAGAGTTTGGTGTTGAGGGATGTGTCTTCCGTCCAAACTTTCTGTCGAACTTCTTCTAGGTGCGGGCAGGTTTGTAGAACATGTTCCGCTGTTTGCTCTTCTGCACCACATTCACATTGGGCCAACTCTACAAGTCCTATCCTATTTAGATGCTTCTTGAGTCTACAATGTCCAGTGCGAAGACAGAAGATTAAAGTTTGTTCTTTTCTGTCTAGTTGGTTAATGCTATCAGAGTCAGGGCTGTATCCACCATTTCTTGTCTTCCAATCACATTTGAATTTTCGTTTTAAGATTGTCTTGGCTTCACTATATGATATGGAAGAGTTGTGTTGTGGGAGGCAGCTGCCTGCTTTTGCCAGTTGGTCAGCCTTTTCATTGCCTGCAATTCCAACATGTGCAGGGATCCACTATAGAATCACTTTGCAGCTTTGATTAAGAGCATTTAGCTTTTCTTGCAGTTGTTCAATCTGCCGTTCTGAGGGTCCTGATGACAGTGACTGGAGAGCTGACAAGGAGTCTGTTAGAAGTTCTTTCCTTTCTCTATCAGAAGCTCTGTCGCGGCAATCAGGGCTTGCACTTCTGCTCTATAGTTCGAGCTTTGCTCACCAACTGGAATAGAGAGGGAGGACGAGGAGCCATCTGGGTTTCTGATGTATGCTCCACTTCCTCCTTTTCGTATAGCATTCTCCGCTGAGCAATCTGTGAATGCATGAATCCAGGCTGTCTTAGGATAACACTTGTCTATCATTTCTAAGGCGAGTGCCAGCTGTTGAGATGGTGATTGCTGTAAATCCTGGAACATCCAATCTGATTTCTGGGAGATGGTGTGTTGGTGACCAGACATTTGGAGAAAGTTCTTCATATTGATGGGTATTTTGAATGAGAACATCAGTGTGCCTTTTTTGCAGATCTTTTATATGGTGGTTGAGACTTTGCCTTTTCAGTCTGTTTTTGGTCATGTCCTGGAGCTTTTGGTGTAGGAGGTGTGACGACAGTCTTTTCATTTTTTCTCCTTGGATGAGAATCTTATATTCTTGCCTGGACTCCAATGGCTCAAGATCTGGGGTTTTTTCCATTTCTCTGATTGGAGTGCTCTTCATAGCACCAAGGATGATTGTGAGGCCCATGTGCTGCATTTTATCCAACTTACTCCTGTTTGCTTTTGAAGCAGTTGTCCAGGTTGGAGAAAGCATATTCCATGGTAGGTCTTATAGTTCCGGTGTATACCTGCTTGAGGATTTTGGAGTTGGCACCCCAGTTAGTCCCAGCCAGTTTCTTCATTAGTGACAGTTTCCTGACAGCTCTTGCCTCTGTGGCATCGATGTAAAACTTCCATGTTATTGTATCTAGTGTCAGTTCAAGGAAAGTTGGTGTATCTGATTGTGGCACTGGCTGGTCTTCGAGTTTTAGCTTCACTTTCTCCTTTTGAGTAGAGAGGGAAAAGAGTGTTGATACTGTTTTTGTTTGGTTGAGCTGGAGTCCCCATTGTTTTGTCCAATCACTTACTTTGTTTATGGTGAGTTGGATTCTATAGGTTGCAGTTGATGTATGCTCCTCGGAGTTCCACATAGCAAGGTCATCAGCATGTAGGGTGTTGGAGACATATTTTGGTATGGCTGCTGTGATGTCATTTATGTAGACTAGGAACAGGATTGGTGATATCACATTTCCCTGGGGCACTCCTTCTCTCATTTTGACAATGTTGCCGACTATGTTGTCTACCTCCACTCTTGCAGTGTGTTGGTACAGGTAATCACTCAGCCATCTGTGCATCTTCCCCTTGACACCTGTTTCCAGAAGTTTCAGCAACAGCCCCTCTTTCCAAACTGTCAAAGGCCTTTGACAGGTCAAAGAAGACTGCAAGCACTTTCTTTTTCTCCTGGAAGGCATTCTCAATTTCCTGGGTAAGGTAAGCCAGCTGATCTTCTGTACTGTGGTGCTGTCGGTAGCCTGACTGTGTAGGAGTCAGGATCAAGTTGGACTCCAGATGCCAGAGAAGTCGTTTGTTGATGATTCTTTCCATCAGTTTACCCACACAGCTGAGGAGACTGATTGGCTGTAACTGCTGGATTCTTGCTTCTCTTTTCCTTTCTTAAGGATAGGTCTGATGTGGGCTTCTTTCCACTTTGCTGGGACCTTCCCTGTGTGCCAGCTTTGATTGAAGATATGCAAGAGGGTTCGCTTTGCTCCAGGTCCAAGGTGTTTTAGCATTTCATTTGTCATTCCGTCAGGTCCTGGTGCCTTCTTTTGTTTGAGCTTTCTCAAAGCATCTTCAAGCTCATGTAGGTCCAAACATTTTGTCATGCAGGAGTTAATCTCTGGGTCTAGAGTTTTCTTCAATTCTCTGATCTTTTTTCTGACTTCCCCTCTTCTACCTGGTGGGAGTTTGATTTCATTTTCAGCTTGGTAGACTTTAGCAAATGTGTTTGCCGCTGCTTTCCCTGTGACAGTGCCTTTCTCTGTTTTGAGGGTTGTTGTGGTTCTTGGTGTGTTGTCTTCATTCAGCATTTTTGTGAGTTGCCAAAGTTTTGTTGTGTCTTTTTCAAGATTCAAAGATGAGGTTTTCTCCTGCCAGCTTGTCTGAGTTTGTTTTATCTTGGTGTAGATAAATGCTGTTTTGGCTTGGTTATGTTTCGATGTTTCGATCATTTGGATTTTTCTCCATTATATCCCTGGCCTCACTTAGCTCTTTGTGCAGTTTGTCTAGGGTGGAGTTCCAGAATGGTTTGTAGTTTCGTCTTCTTCCCCTCGGTTGTGAAGCTGGAAGCGTTTTTGTCGACACTCTGCTTTTTGATTGAAATTTACCTGGTGAGAGAGTCGGTCAGTTTTTTAAAGAGATTCCAGTTTGCTTTTTTATAGTTCCAGCTAGGTTGTAGCTTGCCTTCAGTGCTTTCCATTTGCTTTTTTATGTTCAGGATGACTGGCCTATGGTCACTTCCCCGAGCTGCTGGCATACTTCTTTGGCAGTGATCTTCTGGATGTCATCAGTGGCAATGGCGAGATCAGGGTTGCTGGTGGTTCACCATGCTCTGGAGTAGAATGTGTGTTGGTCATCTGGTTTATTAATTAGAATCACATGATTGTTGATCATCCATTCTTCTACCTCTTCTCCTTTGGCATCAAGGGTTTGATACCCCCAACTGGGAGAGTGCCTGTTGAAATCACCTACAGCAATCCAATTTTCATCATCAGGCTGAATGTTGTTAACCTGAATCATCTTGTTTGGTGGGCTGTAGAGATTGCAGACAGTGATGTTCCTGTGTGGTAGAATAAGTTTTACAGTGATGTATTCTGTGTCTGCGTCACTTGATCTTCCAACTTCTACAGAGGAGAGAGTGTTCTTGACCCTTTGGTCGATTTTCCCGGTCTTGTCTGTGAAGTTCATAGCCTCGGACACAGAACCTATGAGAGCTGTTGAGGTGTGTCTCTTGAATACTGCAGATGTAAATGCTTTGGGTTTTAAGGACGTTCTGCAGCTCTGTCTTCTTTTGTCGCACTCCTTCTGCATTCCAATGCATGATGTGAAGTTGTTGACTGGTAGCTCTACTCTGATCTCCCCCAGTCGTGGCAGGAGATTCAGAGCCGCGCTCAGTAGCTTGGTTTGGGCCCCTTCGAGACTGGGAGCCTGGCGCCATCCCATCCTGGCTGCGGTCAAACAGGACGACACCAACTCTTTCTAATGATACTTGTACGGCCATATGATTGTAAAAGCGTAGACATCCGATTATCTCCCACGCCATAATGGCTGATGTCTTCCGACTTCGGTGGTTGAGGTTTTTACTTGGGGTAAGCCAAGGCTATCGAGTCCATTCCACCCGGGTGATTTATCGTCAAAGTTGTCCTTCTCTTAGATAACTTGTCTAACAGGACTAGTGAGTGTTATCTGCCCAATGATGTTTTGGATTGAAGTCATCTTCTCCTAGGCTAGCTGCTTGACTAGGCTAACGGGCCTAGCCTGTTCGGATTTTGGGGTCAGAGATGTTCTTCTCCTAGACAGATTGTCGTCCATGACTTACGTCCTCTGTCTGTTCGTGCTAGTTGCCCATAGCTGGGACTGGATTAGTGAGTGTCAGAGCGTGTCCATACGCCGATGGGTCATGCACACTGCACCTCTGGGGCTCCAGCTGCTCCGAGATCCCCCTCAGTCTAGCCTGGGTCCACGAGGGCCCAGTTACCGTGGTGTGCCAAGCTGTGAAAGCAGGGGGCACTGAGGAAGTCTGGACCATGGAGAGGTTATGTACCGGAAGAGTAGGACTTACACACTTCTGCCCACCTTTTCACCTTTGCAAGCTATCCGGCGGCTGCAGCTGAAAGCGAGAAGGTTTTAAGCCCACTACACTACACTACAGCACTAGACACATCACACAGTCTTGTGACTAGAAGCCACCACACCACGCTAATTTAGTATAAAATCATGTAGTGTAGCAATTTTATGCAGTTTGGACAGTTGTACATTAGTAATTTAAAACTGTTTTTATTCACCTGTTTTTAATGCTGAGGATGCTTTCGAGGATGTCAGTATTTAGCTGACGAAATGTTGAGCTTTTTAACTTAGATATTTAATTGTGGTTTTTAGACAGATTTTATTTTATCATAATTTAAAGTTGACAAACATGACAAACAATTCTTATTTTGTACCTCCCACCTGTCCTATTTGACCACTTCTAGAGTAACTCTAAAGGTAACAGAAACCAATGATGTTTTTGCCAGGTTGGGGAAGGTGAGAAGATGGTGCGTGCGTTGTTTGCTGTGGCCCGGTGTAACCAGCCAGCAGTGTTGTTTATCGATGAGATTGACTCACTTCTGTCTCAGCGATCTGACGGGGAACACGAAGCTTCGCGTAGAATTAAAACTGAATTTCTTGTACAGTTGGTACGTTTAGTCTTAGTATAATAAAGTTATTGTGTTATATTGTACAAATTTCAAAGTTAGTACATCTGTTTTTTTGACGGTTTGCATTTTGCTTTAGTAGTAAACTAATAAATAAAAAAATGAGACACCAATACATTTCTAAAGACATTTTGTAAAAATCACCATTGTACATATGAATGTTAAACTTTGAAGTACTTTCTCTAAATAGTGGGGTGGGATATAGCCCAGGTAAAGCATTCACTTGATGCACAGTCAGTCAGGGATATTCCCCATCGGTGGGTCTGTTGGGCATTTTCTCATTCTAACCACTGTGCCACAACTGCTATATCAAAGGCCATAGCAGGCATCACGCGAGGTCAGAATCATAGAGCAAAGTCACTTCTCTCTCAAACTTTAGAGAGGGCAGAGTTTTTAACAACAGGGAGACTTGAATTTTTAATCCAAAAAAAAAGAAGAAGAAAAAAGACGAAGTTAGCTTAATAGAGGTACAACTTTAACAATCTGTAAATCTTTTTTATTATTATTATTATTATTTAAAAAAAAAAATCCCCATCGGTACTTCTAATTGATGGATATGTGCTCTATAGGGGTTGTTGTTTTTTTGTTAAATTTTACCTTTCCACATGCCACCTTCTTTAGAAAGAACTGTTTAGAACTCATTCTCTTACAAGTTTGTTTTCTCATTTTATTTAATACCTACTCCATGCAGAGTATTGTGCTAGTAGATTAATCTACCACGGTCAAATTGAGATTACCCAGAGGCAATTAAATGCGTTCTATTAATATACTGTGGAGTTGTCAGTCTGAATGGGCACTAGTATCCGTGAAGCTGTGAACATTGCTTATACCCCCCGTCACACCAGAGCTACGTTGCCACTGAGCTCCCGCTGCGACCAAAAAATGTGGAAAGCGCAGTAGGATCTCAAAGAACGTGTTGGGAACGTACTGGACGCTATCTAGAACGTGAGAGGGTCCCCATGAGCGCCAGACTTCCACGCTTGTTTTGAGCCTGCTCAAAATAAGCGCAGAGGTCTGGCGCTCTGGCCCAAAGCGCACTGGGAGCATAATGGGAACTACCTGAGCGCAATGCAATCTATCTGAGCGTGTCGACAGCGTAGCAAGACCGAGTTGGTATCGCCGTCTGCCCAATCTGCGACTGAAGTACGTCAGATGTAGGACCGCTGTGCGCTTGTTCACGCTTACACTGCGTCCACACGGGGCTGCCAGCATGACTATGTCACTCCTGATGTGTCCATGGCGTTCTTACGAAGCTTGCTGTAGGTTCAAAGAGTGTTTACAGTGCGTTTATAGTGCGTTCTGACTTTGACATGCGATCTGGTCAGGCGTGCACACACAAATAGTATAAATACAACCACATCATCAGTGTCACCTCCTCTTCAAAATGGCTGCAGACTGTCAGAAGTTGCTAATAATTGGACAACAGATAGCACATATCCAGCAACAACAGGCACATAATGATGTGGCTGTTCTGAACATCATCAGAAGAAGGCGAAGAAGGAGGAGGGCAAGGCAGAGAAGATGCTGGGCCCGACCATGGCTAGGTTATGTGAGAAATGATACTTCTAATCGTAGCGGCTACAACTGGACTGATCTCCTGACGTCAAGCTCGCTGTATTTATTGGTGGAGCGTGAGCGTGGTCCAAATATAGTAGAGCGTAGTGGCAACGTAGTGAGATCGTAACAAAAGCGACTTGGTCGCAACGAGATCGCATAGAGCGTAGTGGGGGCGCAGTGAGAGCGCGCCGATAATCAAACTGGGAACGTATAGGATCGTAGTGAGAACGCAGTAAGCGAGTCAAGAGCGTACTGTGTACTACCTGCCTAATACATTTCACACATTTCTGTCAGTTTTCCACGATCACTCTGCGCTTTTCATGAAAATGGCAACGCAGTGAGGTCGCTGTGGGCTCACACTCCGGTGTGATGGGGGTATTATCTGCTGCACATTGTCACTGTTGTTTACAATAAGAATTTTTGTTTAAATAATTTTATTTTGACATGTTTTGTATATTGAATTTATTAATTATGACAAAGTCTACATAAAACTAAATAATTACTCCAATGCAGACACCGGTGTTGTCTGAGCTAGACCCTCTTTCTATGAGCCGGTTGCATGATTTTGTGGTGCCAGTGTCTCTTCAAACTCGCAGGCCATTCACACTTAATTATTATCTATGATTAGGTGTTCCTCAGGTTCTGCAACATTCTTCCGTGACTGTGTACACTGCAAGTGATTGTTATTTTCAAAAAGGCGACACAAACTTTGCCCTACGGTGACTAGCACGGCAAAGTCAGGCTGGTTAGGGTGAACTTTGGGCTCACTTCGCCCGGTCGCGTGAGCCCTGCCATAGTATGAGCTATCCTGTGGGATGGTGCATATAAAATCCTTTGTTTCTAATGGAAAAATATAGTGGGTTTCATTTCTAAGACTATTTGTCAAAATTACCAAATGTTTGGACATTGAATAGCCAACGATTAATAAATCAATGTGATATTGTGAAATAAAATTGTTTTAAAAACTTTATTTAAATGTAAAAAGTGTCATTTAATATTTCCACTTTTTTTTTTCTTCACAGGATGGAGCTAGCACAGATTCGGAAGAAAACATTCTGGTGATTGGAGCAACAAACAGGTTAGAAGTAACTTTCATTGGGGAAATTAAGGTTGGGTAAGAGTTATATCATGATTTATCAATTCACAAAATAACAGAAAAATGCAGTATGATCCAAAACACTTGTTTACTATTGACCACTTTGAAGTTATCTATAATATATAAATTTATTTATTATTCTTCGAATTTTCCTTCACATTGAAAAAAAAAGAGAAAAAAGGCCAGGTTACTGGTAGCCACTTTGATAAAAGCAGATGAAGCCTCCTTGCTTATTCATAGTTAGGTTGCTAAGAACGATATTAATTATGTTTCCATTATTATACAGACCACAGGAGATTGATGAGGCTGCACGCCGTCGTTTCATCAAACGGCTTTATATCCCACTCCCAGAGTGTGCTGCCAGACGGCACATTATTAAGAACTTAATGACAACTCAGAAAAACATCCTGAGTGATTCACAACTGGATGAAATCTCCCAAAAAACTGAAGGTCGGTACAAAATAAAAATTGATTGATCTAGGCCAGCTTTATAGGAGTATGACCCTTGGATTAATAAAAAATAAAAAAGTAACTTGCAGAAGCAGATAGTGTAATATGTATTAAACTTTGTAAATATAGTGTTACTTTGAACTGGCAGTACAAGCCCATAAGACACAACCCAGTAGGGATTGTCACACACATGCACGATGGCATTGAACATTACAATTTCTAGTACAGGATAAATACAAAGAGTATTGCTGAGTGGGTTTATTTTAACTATTATTATAATAAATGTTTGTGATTTAATAATTTTGGGATACAACTTGAGATGCATCAAAATGTGTTGAAATACAGTTTTGTCGGGTGGTATTTATTTCAGGATATTCAGGGGCAGACATGGCCAATTTATGTCGGGAAGCAGCCCTTGGGCCAATTCGAAGTATTCCATTTGATGAGATTGAGACCATCAGTGCAGAACAGGTATATTAATGTGCTTGGTAATAAGAGGGGACTATCCGTCAATCCCCTTTTTTTCTTTTTCTTTCACAATGCCTTAAAATATTGAACTGAAATGTTATCTTATCATACAGAATTACAGATCTTGTTTAACTTTCATCGAGTTTTGACAAATTTTGACAGTTATGAACCTTAAACTTAATATGAATGCTCGTTTTACTATAGTTAAGCCTGTGTGCCATTACCAATTTCAGTTTTATTGGTTCATTTTGTTTAACGGCCCCACTAGAGCACATTGATTAATCATCGACTATTAGATGTCAAACATTTGGCAATTCAGAGTCATCAGAGGAAACCTGCCAGACAGGAAAGCACATACCACAGCCTTTGACCAGTTGCGAGCACTCAATTGACCAAACTAAATACTGCCCCTATTAGTGCATCATGTTAAACTTACGAAATGTCCTTGTACATATCAGTATTACTAGGGATCATCCATTTAGGATCTATTTATGTTGTCTGTAGTGACATTTGACACCCACTGAACAGTATTATTGCTTGGGTCAAACTGTCATTAAACTAGTATTTATTGATTTCATCAAGAGATTCAGTTATTTGTAATACAGCTGAAAAATATTGGTATTTTTTAGGTGCGGTGCATAATGTTTGCAGACTTTGAGGAAGCATTCCTGCAGGTCCGTGCTAGTGTGTCACCAAACGATCTTTGTCGTTACATAGAATGGAATAAACTGTATGGTAGTTTTGGAAAATAAAACTTGGAACTGGATCTGTGTCAAAATCTTACTTTTGTTTAACTATATCACTAGATTACATTCACAGGAATGGGGGGTGGGTTGTTTTTGCAGAATGATGGGGGGGGGGCCACTTGCACCTGCAACGGTTTTCCCCCCCATTAGTAGCTAGAGATCATTAATATGCACCATCTGATGTGCAGGATAGCACATACCATGGTATGTAGTATTTATGGTGCACTGGCTGCAACAAGAAATGAACAAAATGGGCCCACAGACAGAAATCAATCCTGGACGAGTACTTTATTACATACAAATGGTATATGTTTGTACCAATTTATTTGTTAAAAGTAGACTTTTATTCAAGGTGTAATGAACGTATTTAAATAGATTTGCCATGAGACTATTCAGGGTTTTTTTAAACCGAATCTTTCTTAATTGCAGGGGTAGGATTTGTAATACATGTACTAGAATTTGATTCACATTTGCCAAACTTAATTTAAAGTTGAATTTGGTAAACATTACAAATTTGCCCCAAAAAAGGAATTTTAAAATGTCAAAATTCATCAAATTGCCATTACTTTTTGGCATCAAACTTAACTTAATTACAATAGTAGTAGTGGCTTATTTTTTTATTATTTATTAATGTATTGCAAGCATTAAGCAGGCTCCTAGA
>JAECMU010094568.1:0-13136 GCA_016106625.1 Dracogyra subfuscus | reverse complement strand
TCGATTCCTACTGGCCTGTTGAGGATCCTGCTAAATGGCAATTACAACAATTTAAGAGCATTCTGCCATTCAAGAGCAAAACAGACATTTGAATAGTTATAATCACTCTTTTGTCATAGACCAGAGAAATATAGGATTTCTGCCTTAATACAATATTAACTTTGCATTGACAATTTTAGTTTCTTCCTGTAGTGTGAATTATTAATATGAAATAAGACATTGTTATGGGCACTCAAAAATTATACATTTATTGTATAAATTTTGGTCCAATCTGATTAAAATTAGCTCTACTATTTTATGTGGATCTAACAGCAGCCATTTCGAGCTCATGTCCACCAATCAAAACCTTACTTGCAGAATCATGCCAGTGAAAATAATTTTAAAACATTCCCAATTATCCTCAGGGTAAAACATGTTTTCCGTAAAACATGTTTTTTTAATATACAATAATTTGTAATATAAAATTGAAGACTAAGACTGATAATCAATCTTGTACATATTGGTATGGATCGCTGTACTGCAGCCTCTAAATTAAGACTCCAGATATTTTTAGAATTTGTATGCTTCCAAACTTTATAAAAGGAGAAGTGCGATTGGTCAATATTTAAATTATTTATAGACGAAATGTTAGTCTACGCAGTGCTGTTGGCAACCTGATTAAAATTAGTTCTACTGGTCTAAATACGGCATTTGTAATTCACATAAAACATGTATACGTTCAGAATAATTTGGAATGTTTTAAAATCATTTTCAAAGCACTGGCATGATTCTGAAAGCAAGGTTTTTGATGGTGGACACAGTTCCAACTGGCTGCGGTTAGATCCACATGTAATAGTGGAGCCAATTTTAATTAAGACAGATTTTTGTCCAATGTAGAACTATTGTATTGGAGGAATCTTTGCGCTTAGTCTGTATAGCATTAGTTTGCTACAACATTTATATTAATGTCAGCCCATGGATTTTGGCATATACCTTTACCTGCTGGGGGAAAAACACTCTGAAAAGGACAAACCCAAAGTTCAGCACTTTCTCTCGGAATGTTTGAACAAACACAAACTTAACCCACTACTTTAGCATTTACTGGAATTACCTTAAACAAGTGAACAAATTACGTTTACAAACTACATGCATTTGCCACTTCAAAGCTATCCAACATGATCAGTCAAAACAGCAGACAAGATAGACAAATTTCCAGATTTTGGACACTCGTCTTGAATGGCAGAGTACTTGTGCAAGTGTGCAAGATAAATTAATTTGTAGTTCTAGATCACGTAAAAAGTTGTAAATAAGACAATGCAACAATGCATATTTAATGATTTCTAGTAGCATGCATCTGTAGTCTTTGTCATGGACTAGAAAAATGCATATAAAGAGACCACTCTCCCTGGATATAGGGAATAACTGGTTACTGTCTTAAGATATCAGCTTTATCCTGCGAAGGTTAGAATGGCGAATGCAGCGAGGCTCTGCCGAGCTGCATTCGCCATTCGACCTGAGCAGGATAAAGCAGATATCTTAAAACAGTAACCAGTTATTTCTTTTATCCTGCAATGCTACAGAAGTATTCGGAAAATCATTATTTATTTCTGTTTTGTGTACGCAAAGCGAGTATTGTCTACCTAGCAACACTTTTGCTGTATGATGTCATGCAAAATACATGACGTCATTATTTGTAAGACGCTGGCTACATTCTGTCCCATTAAAAAAGCGTTTTTGAGCTCTAATTCATAAAGAAATATACAAGTGTCGTATTGTTATCGCAAAACTATAAGTCATTTGTATTTACTGCACTTCAACAAATGATTTAACGAGTATGTTTATTGAAATTCTACTCTGAAATACTTGAGTCGAGTCGAGCTTATGTCACGTGACTTAAAAAAGCTATATTTTTGGTCAGTGACCAAAAATATAGAAATTTATCTAGTCATCATATCTTGCCACTATTTATTAGTAGCCTGTGGTGGCAATGAGGAGATAAAGTTAAACCAAACCACCAGTGAAATAAGGGTGCAACCACTGCCAATCATTGTGAAATGGAACAGACTGGAATACTAGTAGCTTGTTACATGCGACATTGGGGAAAATATCACCAATGAGGTACAAATGATTTTAACATCAATTGCCCTTGGTGGACTGGTTTTTCCCCCCTCATCCTTTACAACTAGTTTCCCAGAACTGGAACATCTGCTGCTTTTCCCAGTAAAGTATGTGGCGGCTTCATCTCATAATTTTTTGTATTATTATTAACCATGTTACATTGGTACCTAGAACTATCCTTTCATACAACAGGTCATGTCTAAACGACATTTTAATTATTAAATGAGTACTGGCAAGGTACATAATATGCATAGTTTGTAAAACCATATTAATGAATATTACGCTAGGATACAATTATATTATAATTATGCAACATTTTTGCAACTGGGTAGGATAAACCGTTTGTTTTGTTCCTACATGTAAGGTTTGATGGTCATGTATGCAAGATATCGTCCAGACAAGAAACTGTCAGACGGATGGACAACGCCAAACCATAATACAACCCTCATACATGGGCGTATAAAAAACACGCCCATCTAGTCCAATCACTGAAAACAAAGACAAACATCCCAAGGGTTCTTTGATTTATTACAGATAGCACTCGGCCATACACATTTTTAGTTCCGTGTTAGGCAAGTTCACTGAAATTAATCCTCATCTTCATCGGCAGCAGCACCTCCACTTCCTTTCTTGGCATTCTTTCGCTTGACACGACCTGAAATAAAAACGGGGTACATTTTAGTTACATGAAAATATGTCTATACCAAAAACAGTATTATTTAATGATTCATAATTTATTAAATTGACGTACTTGAAACAACTGGAGCTCGACTGATATGATTTTGGACAGTGTATATTCATCTCAGGGTTCATAGCTTTAAAGACCAAACAAATTCAGACACTTACCTACCATTTTCAAGACAACAGAATGTGATAAAAATAAAATGTAACCAGTTGCAATCTTGACCGACTCCGCGTTCTGAATGAATGTCTAGCCTAGTGCAGTGGTGCAGTCAAGTGACCATTTGTTTTATTTAATTTGGAACCATTTCAAGTCTTGAAAATCAAAATCTGCACCAGTGTATAGATGTATACAAATAAACACGTGCAGATGCACCGCCAAAAACCACATTACCCCCACCCCCAATAATAAAAACTGACGAATGCTTTGGACAAACATGAATGACATAAGTGGGAGCGGCAAACATACGTTTTAAAATAAATAATATTGGTCCCTGAGAACGAGAATGTGCACATGTAATAAGCTCTGTGTACACAATCACGTCCTCGGCTTAGTGGATATTCAAAGTAGAAGTAATGATCGAAGTCAATGGGACAGGATAATTTCGTCCGGTGCGGTTTAGAGGGGTAAATTTTAGTGTTAAAAGCTACGCAACTCACGGGACTGTAAAACGTCTGGTTTTGGTTTACTGAGGGTCCGGTTTGTATGTATGTATGATCTCCTAGGCTTGTGAACTACCGGTAGGGGCACTTACCTGGACGTCCACCACCATAAGGTGATCTCAGAGAGAAGTCAATGTGCTTCTGTGAATCCAGTCTCACTAGGTAGGATGGGATGTTCACCACTTGCTTTCGAACTCTAAAAATATATTGAACAAAGTTAGCTAAATCTGCATATTGACCTTCTAACCATGTTTTGCTAACGGTGGTTGGCAATGGATCAACCCAGCCAATACTTTTAAATTGTAATAATAATGGATTTTCCTGCCCACCAGCACTTGTACCACTATGTCTACAATACAAGTTTGCACCAGTAGAGCATATTAATTAATCAGCTACTGAACATCAAACATTGGATGATATTGACAGAGAAAACCCACTACAATGTTATTCCATTTTGTATGCACTTCCTTGTAGACAGGACAGAACAGACTATGGTCTTTAATATACCAGTCGTGGAGCACTAGTTCCCACCCAGTTAGCATTATAAACTAATTTCACTTTTTTTTTACATGTCAATTCTACTAATTACAAATTCGTAATTACATGGTAGTAAGGTGTAGTTTTCACGACTACCAAATAAAAAATGTTAGCTTATATGAAAACCAGCATATGGATTGCAATTTACTGTCACATCACTTCCTAGAACAGAGCTATTGGGTGCCAAACAAAGATAAATTAAAGAATAACATTCCTGATTACACCCACTCTTCTACCATTCTTTCAGTAAGACTAATACAGAAAGAAATTTAAATGTCACACCTGATTTACTTGAAACAATGCTATTGCCCAGGTTTATGTGGAATGCCATGCGAACACCAGTTATCAAACCATGATGTATAAATGGAAACCAGAACATCTCCATCTTCAATAGACATAGGGATTACAACCCTAGTGGCCTATCGTTAACATCAATTTCAGTAGACTTGAGGTGGTGAACCTCAGTGGCCTACCATATTCTGATAAACAGCCAGGACCGCTCCATCTTCAATAGACATGGGGATTGCAACCCTAGTGGCCTATCGTTAACATGTTAGCATCAATTTCAGTAGACTTGAGGTGGTGAACCTCAGTGGCCTACCATATCCTGATAAACAGAAATTAACTTTTGACAAACTGCAACAATATATTTATACATACATGTAAAGTTCTAGAATATAAGACTGGATATGGCATGCGAGTGTTGTCCAACTAGCGCGTCTTCAGCTTGCATTTTGAGCATATACACCACGTACGCTAATTTCATGGTGGATGGCTGCATGCATTTAGTCGTTGATATTCTCAATGATATTCTCAAGTATTTTTAAAACTTCAGCCAGACAACATCCCGTCTGTATGGGGCTTTATTAAGCAGAGCTAACTCACACTCGACAAACACACCAATTACAAATATTAAAAAGAAATAATTTCAAATTTAATAAAGATAAATGATTTGGTTAAATGTTCTGCTCATCCACGGTTAGCCCTGTCAAGTTAAAAGTGGGTTCCATTTGGCTGTGTAGATTATTCAAATACACCAATCAGTCAAACATGGCATTTCAGGCATCGAATTTTAACTTTTGGGGGGCACGGCAAATATTGCCTTCGTGTCAAGAACAAAACGTGGGGCACCAAGGCAAACGTTTCCTTCATAAAAGAGGAACGAAGGCAACTTATTTTCTATCAAATTATCCCATATTATTACCAACTGTAATGTTACTACTGAAGGCCTAGGACTATTCCATAAGGGAATGGGTGAGTCACTGATTATTACTCTATGACTGATACATTCATAAGCATATCCACATACTAACTACTACTTGGATAATAATACAAATAATTTGTGTAAAATAGAAACTTTTAATCTTGTAAATGTAATAGACAGGGGTCCTGTGTTTAAACTGTATACCAACCTCTATATTAAAGAATAACACACTTGAAATAATATTTTAAATACACTGCATCACTTGTCAGTTTTATCATACCAAATAATTCTCACAAAGAAATGGCGACCTGAGCATGACAGTCTATGTCATTATGATTAAGAACGAGAATGAAAGTTCAATACTATGAAAACTAGCTGAAAAAGATACATTTTCATATTCATATATAAATACTATATACAAATTTGGCTAAAGCATTTTCAATATGGCTAATAAAAGTTCCATTTGGCTAATATTTTGGCTACAGCTATTTTTGATCCAGGGTGAGTTCATTTCCCGCGATCGCGATCTGCATGTGTGTTCTCGACCATGAGTACAAAATTAACAAAGACAAAGGAATAAACAAAAACTGCAGTTAGGTATTCATTGATGCCAACAATTATTGTTTTTCTAAAAATTTAGAGCAACGATATTTCTTGACACGCGGGTGCCTTTCGACTCGATATCGTGACATATATTCGCGTTGAGAGTTGTATTCAGTTCAGCCAACGAACGTTCTTCCTAACTATTTGATTGGCGTTTGTCGTGTCCATTTGGTTTAACATGAAGCGCACAAACCAGTCTGCCGAACGTTTTGTTTTCACTCGGTCTCACTGAACTCAGCTAATTTGGCTACCGATACGTAGGGAAATCATGACATGAGCACGTGCGTGCGAGTGTGTCTGTGTGAATCGGTGGTTGTGTGACCTATATTGGGGTATAATTTCCTTTTTCATTTTGATATAATACGCTAAATTTTCAAATGGTAATTAAACATCAATTTGAGTTCGTTTCTTTGGGTAGTATGTCGAACCAATCAAATTAATACAAGAATACAAGAAGTGCGTAATGAACATAAAGATATACCGACCTTGTCCCACGAAGTGTTCACGTGATCACAATATATCTGCGTCCATGATGCAGTCTCTTGCAATGTAGCCTCCTTGACTGTTGATAACGCGAGTTGTAACGTAAATAAATTTTAAAACAAAATGAAATATGGGTGTTTTAACACTTTTTATTCGAAATTGTCAGTGAAACAATAAATGTTCATATACCCAGCAAACACATAACATTTTAAAAACATTTTCAAAAGGTTATAGTCAAAACATTTTGCATATAACATTTTAAAAATGTTTTTAAAATATTGTAGTCAAAACATTTTGCATATAACATTTTAATAATGTTTTAGAAATGTTTCGATGTCATTTTAAAAAGGTTTATTCAAAACATTTTCAGTACAACATTTTAATAATATCATTGAAATGTTTTGATTACATTTTCAAAAGTTTCATTTCAATCGTTTTGAGTATAGTATTTTAATATAGTATTTTGTTTAATATAGTATTTTTTTGAAACATTATTAAAACATTATTAAAACCATACATTTTAACATTATTATAACATTTCCTAAAACATTTTTATAATGTTTTTAAAACATGTTTGTGTTTGCTGGGTATAGATCTGGGAAGGGCACAGTTGCAAACCAGGCAGGGCACAAAGGCATTTTCCTTGCCGTCGATAACGTTCGATTTTCGGGGCACAACGGCAAGTAAGGAGGGCAACGAAGGCACTTGCCTTCGTTGCCGTGGTAAAATTCGATGCCTGCATTTTCAATATGGACGATCATCAAGATATGAAAACAAAAGATTCATTCTTCCATTTGCTTTTTGCCATTTGGAACTATAGACAGTGTTGGAATTGAGAATTTCATTATTGATCATCAGTTACAACTGCTTTGCACCTGTCACTCGCCAACTGAATTTTTAAAAGCAATTGGCAAAATGTTCATACCTGATATGCCTCTGTCGAATGAGCACACGTGCATGATGGATGCTCTTGGCCAAACCAAGTTTAAACACTTGGGTCTGCAATCTTCGTTCCAAGAAATCTTCTTGTCGTAACCCCAATACATAATCAAGTTTCATCTTTCCCTCGTCAAGCACACCAATTCGTACCAGTCGACGAAGCAGTGCATTGCCTGAAATGAAAATCATCATCAATCAACCATTCAACACAAACTTAATTCCATCAGTTTTTGTTTTTTTCCACATTTAAACCTGCAGTTTCTAGAACTATCTTGTAACAAAAACACTACTAAACATGTCTAGATATAGTCAATATCACTGTGTATATATGAAGAGTTCAAATGCAAAAGCCTCTAAGTCCACTTTACCTCTTTTCGTGTAAATGTGGGTTTTTTGCTGGGATAAGGTATGAACACTTTAACAATATTTTTCAATGGTTATAATAATGTTATAAATAAACTAATAACATGTCAAATTTCCACAAATCTAAGTTTAATGAAAATAGTTTTTTTAATTGATTTTAACTACATTTTTTGGCAAAACCCGTTAAGTCCATGGTAAACCTTTTTTTTTAAAACCTGCTAAATCCACACTGGTATTATGGAGCATGCAGTGGGAACAACATAAAAACATTAGAAATTACGAAAGAACTTCAGAACAGCATAATATCATTTGTCATTTGTGAGAAAATAGGGCATGGGTGGCCTCAGGAAGTGATGGGAGATTGTTCCAATTAAATGGCATTTTTATTCGAAATTGTCATAGTAATGTAGAATGGTGTTAAAGCAGTTCACATGACTCTGAAAAGCAAGAGTAATGTCATATTTCCTGGGCCATTAATAAATGTATTACCTCTTCGGCCAATCCCCTAATCAGGACACCCAAGCATTGTATCCCATTTGTGTGAATATATTATTGTAAAATTCTTAAAGATAAAAGAGTAATATTTTAACGTCTCTGTGGTAACGAAAAACATCTGACATGGCCTAAATAATTGAACAACAGGTTCCTCTAGTTAATCGCAATTTTCCATTGTATATGCTAAATTATTAGACACAAACTACAACTTTCACTGATAGAAGCAAGCGTTCATATGACGCCGCCATATTGGAATCACGTGACGTCATTCAGTGCTCTGGTTGACGTAATGCATGTTGCGGCTTTTGCAAAAGAGACATTATGGCGTGTTGCGGGTTCTGCGAAAAATGCCAAGTTTTTGGTAGGATTTATAATGGGACTTAGCGATTTTTCCATTAAAATGATTTATTTTCAGATACTAGGCACTGAAAGCTACAGTATGATGCAAGAATCTCATTGTTTGTGTTTTTGGCGTTTAGCGGGTTTTGCACCTGAACTCTTCATATATATATGCAGTTTTAATGCAGCAATGGATCTTTCCCAAAGAAACTACATCCCACCGAGACATGAAGACGTGGAATGAACATTTAGGATATATATTCTTTTTTTTCTTATGAGAAATATACGTAACAAAATAAACTCCTGCTAACTTTGCTTAAACATAACTTGATGAAAACCTGGGGAATAATTGTTATATATGCGTTTAAAAGTGTGTTCCATGATGCATCGTTTGGTGCAAAAATCATGGCCATAGGGTAACAAAAACTGGGAGAAATGTTCTCCTCAATTGTTTGTCCAAACTATCCCAGACATGCTTGTGCATGTAAACTGTTCTACCGCAGACGATTACGAACAGTTTGCCCATTGATTTTGGTTATTACGGTATGAAGCCCAGGTGTATTAGCAGCAGTAGCAGTTTGGAATCGATTGTGCATTATATAGTGTTCTTGACCACACAGACGTCCACGACGTGGCAAGTCGTTGGTGTTTCCTGTTCAAAATATTGTGTGAAGATTTCATATCACTGGACTATAACTCCCAACATGCCTTGCAACGTCTTCTGTCGACATGCCAGCATCAAGCAAGCTAATTGCCCGTTCACGTAAATTTTTGGGTAATCTTGGCATACTAAAAATGCTACAAATTCTGAAGCGTTTGCGTTCACTTGACAACAATGTCAGTAAGACAAATTGACTGAACACTACATGGGACATGTCGAACCATGCATGCACGTGAAAATTTAATTTCATGTTGTTGACGATTAACACTATATACAGTGCAAATATAATTCATAAAATTCAAGAATCCTGATAATACAGCTCAAGGCTAATACAACTATACAATTTTATTACACAATGAATTCTTTAACACAACAAATACTATATACAAATCAGAAGATTCTTTTTTTGATCAGTATGTGAGGACATTTTGAGCTGAAACATTACCATAAAATTTCTAAAAAATCATAAAAGTTAAGAAAAATCCACAAATTGGAAAACTGATCATGTCATACAGGATCGAGTTTGAATGAATGTTCCCTTCAGTAATTCCGATCGCTGCTAGATTATGGTAGCCCCACTCATGGCTAGTGATATTCAGTGTTGGGCTAGTAAATAACTACCATAACTAGCCCCAACTAAGGATTTTAAAGCTCTATATCACTCTTTAGGTGACATATCTGATTATAACTTTTTGTAAAATTTTATTTATTTATAGTTGGGATAGTACATTTTTAAAATCACTAATCCCATGGCTAGTGGATTCTGATAAAATTCTAGAAGCCTTGATGTTTTAACTAAACTGAATTGCATTTCATACAAACCCTCAAAGAGACGACGTTGATCTTTTTCGTCAAGTGTCAGCAATTCTCTGGCAGCTTTTCGAATCTTTCCTAGTGTGTATTTCACTCGCCAGACCTCTCTCTTGTTTCTTAATCCATATTCACCAATTAACTTCAACTCTTGATCCAAACGCTCCTTTTCAAAAGGTCGTCGGGGAGTTGTGTAGGTTTTACTCTGAACCAATGGAATTCGTGGCATTTTTGCTATTTAGCAGATCTAAAAACAAAATATGAATAACTACAACTTCTAGAAATATTTCAAATACGTAATTATCATTGTTGTTAACCGTGCGATTCAGACTAATGGCAGTTATCCTGAATTTCTGACTATCACTGAATAAAATATAAATAAGCAATTGAAATGAGCAATGTGTTTTATATAATTATTTCAACGTGTTTTGTATAATTATTTCAATGTATTTTGTATCCGTTACAACTACTGAAGTAGGTCTCAAAACTGCTGCGACCTATTTGGGAAATTGAATATTAATAAACAATGATGTAAGTTGCCCAAATAATATTCTTTTATAACAACAACTTAGATTTTTTATTAACTTTAATTTTTAGTTTTATGGTTTTTGTTTTATTCATTATGGAACAAGAAATGACTTCACAGATCCTTTTCCACTTACAAGATTGTTCCAAGTTTAATTTTCCTCCCATAATGCACTGCACGTTTTAAGCAAGTTATACAGTTGGTTGTTTTTCCTTTAATTCAAAGTGAAGATTGTTTAAAAAAAAAAAAAGTATAGATCACACTACACGATCAAGGTGGGGGAAAGTGGTGGTAGTCACTATTTTGACGGCAGTTCCGCTCCGAGCAAAATATTTGCGAATGGAATATTTCGTTCAGCATATAAACTCAGTAATGTGCATTTACATTAGTTTATTTTTATGAACAAGATTGCTGTGGTATTTGAGCAGAAATCTTTGCCACCTGTCTGGTTGTCAGGAATTGAAAAAAAAAAAACATGGCTTGATCTCTAACTAATGAGAGCGTATTTATGTCCAAATGTCCTTCTAGCTCTCTTTACAGTCAGGGTATTCTATAGCACTTGGTTGCTAGTCATTTTGTACCATGGTCATTTCGTACCATAGTCATTTTGTACCTACAGGGTATAATCTAGACCATTTTTTACGGGTCCCGTTTTGGTCAACTGGGAAAAAATAACATTTCAAACACAAAAAAAAGCGGATTGTCAAAAATAATCAATACCAATACCAGGCCTCTCCATGAGAGGCGAGTAGTAATTCACGTGCCCCTCATACTCGCCTAAAACTTACAACTAGCGAGTAGTTTATTGCTTGCCTCAATCGTTTTGCTATAGGCTATTGTTGAAAAAAGCCATCACAACCCATTAAAGCAGTATCGTAAAAACAACTTTGGGAATCCTAATCTGGAAACTGTTGCGTTGTAATTGGGAAAAGTTTGGTATTGGATTGGGAATTTACGTTAGGGGAATGGGGCCTTTCAACGGCCCCAAAATGTATGGTAGATTATACCCTGACCTAATTTGGTCATTTCGTACCATGGCATAACAATCACCCTGATAGTGTCTTTTACAAAATTATATTAAATTACAAGTTGTTAATTTAAAGGAAATTTGATCAGCAAAAGAATAAAAGTCATCGCCACTTTGTATAAACATCAGCAATTAGCTAATTTGGCATTCAATAGGGTAGTTAATGTTTTATTGGTTGTTATTGTTTATTTCTTAAACATATAAGATGCAAATAAGTAATATTCTGCCATTTCACCTGTTAACTAAAATACATGTTCATATTTATTTATTATTAGCATATTTATTAATTGTGAATATAAAAAGCGGACTTTGGTCAACTATATACTGGTATGAGTAGGGTAAGAAATGACTTCACGATGGTACGAAATGACTGATTCTAGCACTTTACCACAAAACAAAAATGGGTACCAGACGTTTCGCCCCATACATTTATTTTTGAAATAAAAACTAGGCAAGTATAATTATTTGACATTGAATGATGTGTTGGAAATAAAAACTATTTAATCAAGTGAAAACGGAACGGAACGAGAACTCTGACATTAGCATACACCAAGCATTATTTTGCGAATGTGTTACCCGTCAGCTAAAACTGTCCACAGCAGGGCACAGAAACAGAGAAATGTTGGGAAATATTATAATGTTGTCACATACTAACAATCACTTTACAACTTTTATGTCCTATAGACAATATCACTGTGTAGTCTTTGCATTTACTAAAATAAAATACATCAAGTCCGTAGGAACTAGGGTGGGGTGGTGTAATAGGAATTTCTTAATTATAAGTAAATAAATGTGAACTATAAATATTCATGTGAGAACAAATTGCAGTACCTTTATTTAATGTAAACATATCTTAATAGGTACCAGCAACAGCACTGTAAACCCTGTGGACATGGTTAAATTACAATAAATATACCATTTTTAATTGCTTATATCTTGTTTTGTAAAGTACTTACTGGAATAAATTATATACTGTAATGTACATGCATTATTGCTCTTTTATTTGGTATTTCTTATTTGTTAATTAATGCAATATATATGTGTTATATTGTGTTTGGAAAAGAGCATGTATCGCACGTCTTCAAGCCTTTTGTTGCACACCGCCTGTTTAGATTTGACTGTCCTACAATTAGCGAGTGCATTCAGTAGCCTCGCGCATTCCCCCAGTTCAACCGAGAAAAAATCTAAAAATAGCACTGTACAGAGCAGAGCTGCTTCTTTATTTTCGTACTAAATACGCATACTTTTTTTATTATTTTTTATTATAGTAATTAGTTTTTTAAAATTAATTTTTTTTTAAAATCGTTATCATAATAAAACTAGTTGTAAAAACCGCAACACATTGGGTATTAATAAAATCCTCATCCATGTATCTGTCTGAAACATCTACGAAACTGTGGCTGTGTACAGTTGGGCAAATGCGCGAAGCTATTTTTAAAACCCTATTCATCAAGCACGTGGCGACCAAAACCGCGAATCTCGACTTGTGTGATGGCCAGCAAAGAAAATTGTTCAACAGACAAAATATACAGGAAAATAGGCAAGTACATATTAACGTCAGAATAAGTTATTAATGAATATATTTGTTTGTTGTAAAATTATTGATGGTTGGTATTTACATCTGTATGTCCAGTTAAAAAAAAATAAAAAATATTTTGTCAATGACGCGACATGATTTATACAAACAAAAATGTCAACAAAACCACGT
>JAECMU010094566.1:3890-16390 GCA_016106625.1 Dracogyra subfuscus | reverse complement strand
CATGAAGTGGCGACAGCGGGTTTCCTCTCAAAATCTGTGTGGTCCTTAACCGTATATCTGACGCCATATAACCGCAAATAAAATCTGTTTAGTGCGTCTGCCGTCGTTAAATAAAATATTCCTTCCTTCCAAATAACCGTCAATAAAATGTGTTGGGTGCGTCGTTAAATAGAACATTTCTTTCTTTCTTTTGCCTTTCCCTTCCCCTCCATGTACAAATTCCTGCAGACGCCCATATGGGTATACGTGGATGTGGGTGTCTGTGACAGGGCTACCACGTTTACATGTTTAAGCAAATAACTTCCGGCTGGGTCAAAGTTCACTTTTGATATAGAAGTGAACACCACACGTCCTGTGATTGGTTATAAATGTGAGTGTGTTGGTTGTAAAAAATAATACTTTCATCTGGGTAAAACAAAAATGCAATTTTATTTCATCTTGTACCAGTGTGTCAAGTAGCCTTGTGCTTCAAACATGTATGGTGTACCTGTAAAAAAAAGTACTCAATTTTGTGCGGAACTAGGGTAGTCATAGACGCTACCCGTTATCTCAGAACCGAGCAGCTTGACCCCCAATGTTCTCTTGTTCACTTTAAGTGTGAGGGGTGGTAGTATTTATATCCGTGGCGTTTGTGTTGATTGATACGCTGTAGGTAGGAGTTTTAGTCACATATGTTACTATTGTCGTCTATGGGATTTGATTTGGTAGTTAACACCCTTAAACGTATGTTTCGTTTAGGCCATTTAAACGTTTATTAAAAAATTTAATGTTTAAACGAAAATATTACGTGTTGTATATGAATCGTCATTAATATTTGTTTTCCTCAATTTTGTATGTGGGCGTGTGAGTATGTGTATAGGTGGGTTTCTGTGTGTGTGAATTTGTGTCTAGATGTATGTGTGCGCACGCATGCAAGCCTGCATGCGTGTTTCCATCGCTCCCCTCCAGGTGTTGCCACATCGCATCGTTAAGACATTAGCAAGTTAATTACGAGCTCTGCAGTGGCTCAAGAGTTTCGAAACAACCACCCTCGCGGATCAATATCCATTATACATAACTCGCACTTCCTACCGCAGATTTAATAACGTTTCCACAGTTTGCCAAAATGAACACCGAAAGCAACATAAGTGTCGATACCCTAGGTTGTTGGCCTCGATTATATGTCAAGAGTTTCGTCCCTTGAGGGGCAATCTGCCCTTGTTGATATGTACATCAATATTTCCCCGGTCGTAATTAAATTACTGAGGAGAAGGAAGTCATGAATGGGATTCAAGTTGGGGGTAAAACACGGACTATAATAGCTTAAGAAATTGGCCAGGGATGTGTGGTTAATAACACCCCAGCACATTGTTTAATCAGTGTCTATTAGTAAATAGGCCCGTAGGAATGACATCTGGTGGGTTGGGAGGTCACAATCTTTAGCCACAGTTTTATGTTTATTTACATAGAGAAGGACACACACACACACACACAAAAACACCCGTACAATTTCGTCCTTGGTTCCTGCTGGATTTGGAAAAGGAAAGATTTTGTTTGAAGTCAACTCAGCACGTTATTTAATCGGTATTTATTAGGTACGGAAATAAACGTTGGTAGGCTTATTGGACTATTTCTCTTTCGGTCAGTGCTCCACGACTGATGTAACAAAGGCCGTGGTATGTACCATCCTATCTGCAGGATGGTGCATATGAAAGATCCCTTCATGTCAATTAATTGAAAACAGTTGTCCTTGGAGTGGCGGCAGCGGGTTTCTTATCTAATTTTCTCTGTCATTAACCACATGCGTATGGCCCACGCCATATTAAAATGTGTTGATTGCATCGTTAAATAAAATACTTCTTTCTTTCTTTCTTTTTTCTTTCTAATTCGCACAGTCTATTGTTTATAATTATGACAGCTTCTTAAAGGAACATTCCTGAGTTTGCTGCAATGTTTTAAGATGTTATCGAATAATATAGTATTTATACGATTAAACTTACATATTAAATTTATTTTCTTGTTTTGAATATTAGTAGTTGTATATTAAACGAGGGGGTGTCGTTAAACATTCATCCATTCATTCATTCGTATATTAAACGAAATTATTTGAAGACAAAATCCAGTTTAGGCTTCTTACAAATATTAAGACGACCAGAAACACAATATACAGACACTGATATTCTAAACAATAAAATATATTTAATATATAACTTATATTATAAGTTTAATCGTAGAAATATTTTATGAGTCGGAAATATCTTACAATGCAGCAAACTCAGGAATGTTCCTTTAAAAAAATGAAAAAGTGTGTCCAGAAAAGGCAACGCTTTGATGTTTCATGTTGAGTACTAGATCAATGACTCAAAATCATGGTATTTTCATTCTCGAATGTTCATGAAAGAAATGTTTTATTTAACGACGCACTCAACACATATTAATTAGGTTATATGGCGTCAGACTTATGGTTAAGGAACACACATATATTGAAAGGAAACCCACTTCATGGGCTACTCTCCGATTAGCAGCAAGCGATCTTTTAGATGCACCATTTCACAGACAGGATAGCACATACCACGGCCTTTGATATACCAGTCGTGGTGCATTGGCTGTGACGAGAAATAGCCCAATGGGTCCACTAACGGGGATCGATCCCAGACCGACCCCACATCGAGTCCGCCCACGATTGTTGCTGAATCCTGTGAAATAAGCCGAATACGGTTGTGTACGACTTTGATCAGGATGTCAGTGTTCACACTATTACTGTATCGATTTTACTAAAGATGTTTACAGTCTTAATTATGTTTGTTAAAGAGACTAACTCGAGTTTATTGCCATTGTTAAGATGTCGCCGACTAAAATGAGATGTTTTAATGATTAAAACTGCATTTTAAATACATTTCTTATGGTGCATAAAATATCAGTGGCTGTATATTAAATATGTTTCTGATCGTTCTTGTGTTTGTACTAGGAATATATATGTTCTTGTATTTTGTTTTCCATACGTACCTAATCAGTACCTAATCAGTGGGAAACCAAATCCAGTTTGGGATACGTAGGCGTAGCTCAGTGGTACAGCGCTCGCTCGATGCGTGGTCGGTCTGGGATCGATCCCCGTCGGTGGGCCCATTTGGCTATTTCTCGTCACAGCCAGTGCACCACGACTGGTATATCAAAGGCCGTGGTATGTGCTATCCTGTCTATGGGATGGTGCATATAATCTGCTGCTAATCGGAAAGAGTAGCCCATGAAGTGGCGACAGCGGGTTTCCTCTCTCACTATCTGTGTGGTCCTTAACCATATGTCTGACGCCATATAACCGTAATTAAAATGTGTTGAGTGCGTCGTTAAATAAAACATTTCTTTCTTTTTTCTTTCCCTAAACCTCGCTGAACATAGACTACACCTCACCCTGCTGTTCACCCTCCTGCTCAAGCGCCTGTTTTAAAATGTTAAAGATAAAAATAGTCCCAATAGTGCAGCATTAATATTACATGTATGACACAAAAAGCCATTATCTGCTCCAGAAATAGCCGATACGTTGATATTTGTAAATCGTGTAATAAACTGTGTTTTTATCTTCAGGCGACATTCGCCAAGCTATATTTTTATATTCGTCCTGTCTAGAATATTAAACACCAGACGGATTTTAATAACCATTTTTATATATAAATCAGTCAAAGACACACATTTGTTTTTCTTCGTTTTCGTTTGTGAGTTTACGGGAAACGAACTATCTGTACTCATATATTCTACTCGTCATATGTTTGTCTTCTCTGTTGCTTTGTTTGTCTGTCTGTCTGTCCGTCCGTCCGTCCGTCCGTCCGTCCGTCTGTATGTAAGTCTGTCTGTATGTAAGTCTATCTCTATGTCTGCATGTCCATAGGTGAGATACAGGTGTGGGTGTAGGTTTTAACTAGGGGCTGGGGTGGGGCGTCGCTGGATGATGTTAATAAGATAAGACCAAATTATTAATTTGAACAAAATAAATAGTGGGACCATATTGTTGGTTTGTTATGTTGTACCTTTTAGGCTAAACATTTTAAAAGTTGAATTACTGTTTTATCTTTCATGCATCAATGGATGTTCTGTACAAAGATAGTACTTATGGTTGAACCCGATCAGTTATTCTCGATCACGTGAACAAAATATTAATAATTAAAAAATATATATTTCCGTGTGGACGAAAAACTGCTTCTCTTATCACGCGTTAATATCGCTAATTTAGTACACACAAAATCACTAGTACAGTGATACCTCTCAAAACCTGACTCTCTGTAAACCAAGCCCTCTGTAAACCGAAATTCCCTCAACACCAGACATTTTGTATGGTCCCTTTTTAAATATCTGTACATAAGAGAACCTCTCTAAACCGGATACCTCTTAAAACCAGACTTTTTACCTGGTTCTAAGGGTGTCCGGTTTAGAGGAGTTCCACTATTAATATGACACTGATAGCAAATTAGTGGGCAGCATGGCCCAGTGGTACAGTACCCGCCTGATGCGCGGTCAGTCTAGGATCGATCCCCGTCAGCTAACCACTGGGTTTTTTTCTCGACATAACCATATGTCCAACGCCGATATAACCGTATTTATAATGTGTTAAGTGCGTCGTTTAAAACGTTTAACTGTCTGAAAACTTTCAGCATTGACATTATTTTCTGACTATCGTTATTCTTTCTTCAGAATTGCACCGATGGCTGTTGTACTGAAGAATCTCACCGATGTCATCGTCACCACGTCCTCCATCGCCGAACCGGAACCGGAAGCGGACGCCGAGCCCGGGCCCGACTTCCTCCCGACGCAGCTGCTGGTCGTCGTGGTGATGCTGTCCGTGTTCAGCGTGGTCGGCATCATCGGCAATGCAATCGCCATCTACATCTTCGCCCGCCGTCGAGACAAGAACACGTCCGTCATCTTCATCCTGGCTCTCGCGGGCACCGACTTCTTCACCTGTCTCGTCATCATCCCGTTCACCATCACCTTCGAGATGGTGCAGTACAGGGTCGTGTACGACGTCGCGTGCAAGCTGTTCCTGTTCCTGCAGACGTCGAACATCCCCTTCTCCGCGTTCATCATGGTGGCCATCGCCTTCGACAGATACTTCTGCATCTGTCACCCTTTCCTCCACGCGTTCACCGTTCCCCGTGCCAAGCTCATCGTGTTTCTCCTCGCTCTCCTCGCCCTGGCCTTCGGAGTCCTAACCTCCCTGTCGTTTGGTATGTATGTGTGGTATAGTGCCAATGTGACGGACGTGACGTCAAACAACGTCAGCGGAGGACCGGATATAGTTTCCTTTCACACGGAATCGCAGACGGAGTATAAGTACCAATTCGCCGACGCGACGGTTGCGCCTCTAGGTAGTAATAATGATAACAACAACAGCGTAGTGGTAACGCGTAGAATCGAAGGAGTCCGCTATTTCGGACAGTGCACCAATAACGAATTCATCGTCAGCAAGAGATTTCTGCACGTTCATCAGAAAGTCTACACGGCATTCTTCTTGGTATCTTTCATATCCGTTGTGGTCCTCTACACTCTGATCTACAGATCCATTCTTGTCAGGCGAGCGAAAAAGGCCAAACGCAAAAAGATGAACTACTACCAGAGTGTTGCAGGGGCGGAGCCGCAGACTACAGCGGCGGATCTACAAACGGCGGGCAATCTGACACAGATGACTGTGTTGAACGGAAACACGACTCATTCGGAACTGAAACCGGACGAAACGACAATGGCGACGAATGCGAATGCGAATACTACAAAGGGAGATAACCACAATAAGGCGTCGACTCGCCGCGTAGGGGCGGGTCGGGAGACGAACCTGTACGCTAATATTAAGACGGCCATGATGTTATTTGTCGTGACTCTAGTGTTCATTGTGTCGTTCCTGCCGTCGTGGCTGACGGCGCACGAGATACTGCCGTTCAACTACATCGTGTTCTATATGTACTTCGTCTACAACGTGGCCAACCCTGTCATTTATGCATTCATGAACCAGACGTTTAGGGAGGACCTAAAAAAAATGGTCAAAGTGTGCAAATAATATATAATATAAAATGCTATTCTAGGATGTTAGAATCTGGTATTTTAACTGTGGTGGACATAACAAAATGGTCAAAGTGTGTGTAAATAGCATCGAATATAAAATGCGAATCTAGGATGTTAGAATCTGGGAGTTTTAACTGTGGTGAACATGAAAAAAATGTCAAAGTGTAAATAGCATTTAATACAAAGTGCGAATCTAGGATTTTTAAAATCTAGGATTTTAACTGGAGTGGACTTGAAAAAAAATAAAATATGAAGGTAATGGAATGTAAATAGCTACAGTTTTATGGACGGATCTTGAATTCGAACTGTGGTGGGCAGGAAAAAGAGGGTCAAAGTGTGTGTAAATAGCATCGAATATAAAGTGCGAATCTAAGATTTTCAGAATCTAGGATTTTAACTGGAGTGGACATAATTTTTTTTTTTTTAAACATGAAGGTAATAGAATGTAAATAGTTACAGATTTATGGGCGGACCTTGAATTCGATCTGAGGTGGGAATGAATGTGTGTAAATAGCATCGAATACAAAGTGCGAATCTGGAATTGAGTTTAGGTGGGCATGAAAAGAGAGAGAGAGAGAGAGAGAGAGAGAGAGAGAGAGAGAGAGAGAGAGAGAGAGAGAGAGAGAGAGAGAGAGAGAGAGAGAGAGAGAGAACGTACAGGGATGTAAATAACGTCAGATGCACGGGCGGGTCTAGAATTTGAACTGGGGCGGGCATAAAACAAAAGGTGAAAGTGTGTAAATAGCATCGAATACAAGTGTGAATCTAGGATTTGAACTTAGGTTGGTAAAATACTTTTTTTTTAAAAGGTAATGTAACTGTAAATAGCATCAGATTCACAACGAATCTAGAAATTGAACTGGGGAGGGTATGAAAATAAGTAAAACAGTGTAAATAGCATCAGTTGCACGGGCGGATCTAGAATTTTGAATGGAGGGGACATGTTAGGGTTAGTATTTTACTGTGTTCAGTATGGTGCATTCTTGATTATTATTAAAAATAAGTGTTCCTCCCCCATTTTAAACCCGGACCTAGGATATAATTTTCTTAAGACTTAGGAAGGAATGGATCTAGAGGGAGTGTCAAGGAGTGTGTTGTACCAATAGATTTTTTCTGTGATCGTAACTGTAAAAAAAGGCTTACGTGACACCCCACCTGGACCTATATCTGATCTTGTGAAGAATTAGCAATCTCTGTGTACTGCACTGGGAATATTTATTGCAAATAATACGATTTTTATCCACTTTTTTTTATTATTCACCAATCAGAACTGTCTATTTATTTATACGCTGATAAGCTGGTTGTTTGGGTTTATCGCTGCCAAATCAACTGCCAAGGGTGACAATGTTATAGGATTTCAGTGTAACTAATTTGAGTAGTGCACGGACTAACCATTCGGGCAGTACGCACGTAAAGATAGACAGAGAGACATTCGGTGCATCAGATAATCATTTAGGAAAATTGTGTGCCACGTACAAGATAAATAAAT
This sequence comes from Dracogyra subfuscus, assembly GCA_016106625.1. Taxonomy (NCBI): domain Eukaryota; kingdom Metazoa; phylum Mollusca; class Gastropoda; order Neomphalida; family Peltospiridae; genus Dracogyra; species Dracogyra subfuscus. The sequence goes on along the minus strand of JAECMU010094566.1, from coordinate 8,877 downwards.
GGAAATCTATATTAGAGACCATAATTTTCGAGCAAAAATAAAAAGCCCAGACTCTATTTTTAATATCTAATGTACACAGCAGTCATTGACCCAGAGTTATGGTCAATAGCTCCTGAACCCGCTGTTAACGATGACAAATGGGTTGTCACTGGAAGTCATGTTTATACAAGCCACCATACAAAAATTAGGGAAACGAGGGATATCTTTTTGTTTAACGATGCACTGAACACGTTTTTAATTTACGGTTATATGGCTTCTGACATATGGTTAAGGACCACACAGATTTTCAGAGGAAACCCGCTGTCCCCACTTCATGGGCTACTCTTATGTCGATTAACAGCAAGGGATCTTTTAGTTGCGCGTCCCACAGGCAGGACAGCACAAACCATGGCCTTTGTTGAACCAGTTATGGATCACTGGTCAGTGTAAGTGGTTTACACCTACCCACTGAGCCTTGCGGAGCACTCACTCGGGGTTTGGAGTCGGTATCTGAATTTAAAATACCATGCCTCGACTGGGATCCGAACTCAGTACCTACCAGCCTGTAGACCGATGGCCTAAACACGACGCCACCGAGGCCGGTCTAAATATATCATGTTTATACAAGCCATCATAATTTTGGGGGAAAGGAATGATATGATACGACGCACTGAACACATTTTATTTTAATTTACGGTTATATGGCGTCTGACATATGGTTAAGGATCACACAGATATAGAGAAGAAACCCGAATAGAAATCACTTTAATTTTTGTCTTTGATCCACTATCAGACGCCATATAACCGTAAATAAAATGTGTTGAGTGCGTCTTAAATAAAACATTTCCTTCTTCTTCTTCTTGATCCATTCAGCGGGCAGCATAGCCCAGTGGTACAGTTGTCTAGGATCGATCCCCGTCAGCTAACCACTGGGGTTTTTTCTCGACATAACCATATGTCCGACGTCGATATAACCGTAATTAAAAAATGTGTTGAGTGCGTCGTTAAATCAATAAACAACCAAACAAGTCTTGATCCACTCCAACAAGAATATGTAAACTGTAAATTAATAGTTATTAGCGGATCTAGAATTATTCGGAGAGGGTGGGTGTATTATTGATGCACTGACGTTTGATAATGTCAAGAAACAAATATTTTTAACTTACCGTAGTAAAATTGATTATTTGACCCCAGATAGGATGGGTTCTGGGCTTCGTTCCATGAAGCTATCTTAGCCTTAAGATTACCGTATGCGCATAGCTACCCTATGCACTTAAGTTGATCTTAGTGCTAAGATCGCTTCGTGGAACGGGGCCCTGGTTACTACAGCCCCCTCCTGTATCCGCACATCAATATCATTATTTCTATGATGAGAGGAAATGGTTTATTTAACGACGTATTCAACACATTTTATTTACGGTCATATGGCGTCGGATTCGATAATGGATGAACCAATGTAAAGCGTTCGAGATATCGGTGGCTCAAGTTAAACATATAGAGTATACTGAACAGCAAAAGAAACGCCAATATTCCTGTAGTTTTCCTTAATTTATTTAACATTATTCAGTTTGAATCGTGTTAGCTTTTGTGTCAACTAAAATTATCTTGTGAGTATTTTACGCCCAACTTGTATATTAAAATATTCGTCTTTCTTTTGTTATTCTGTATAAGGATGGGGATGTGGGGGTGACAATCGTGCCATAAAACAATTTCTAGACTTCGAGATATCCGGTCTCGAAATTAGATAAGTGGAGAGAGATTTTTGGTTTCGATATTACGGTGTTCGAGATGACGACATTTTGCTTGTATTAGGAATAAGCAGAGTTCATGTATGAACGAAATAGCCACTGTTACGTATCACTGCCAGATGTAAATTAAATGTGTGAAGTGATAGTTAATTTTTGTAAAGGTTACTACTGCTATTGCATGTGAACTTTCGTCGAGAAGCAAAGCAACAGTTTAAAGATCTATAAAAAAAGACGATGTTATTCAGTCGTCGAATGGGATTAAAGCTGTTTTTGCACACGGTAGTAATTGATTAAAGCTGTTTTTGCACACGGTAGTAATTGGTTTCGTTCATGGACTGAATGCTCTGAATTGTATTATGACAGACGAAACATTGATATCATAATTGTGCCTTGAGTTTTGTCTGTTTGTTTATTTGTTTTGTGTTTTTGCTTGTTTTTCTTATTTATTTATTTATTTATTTATTTATTTATCATCATCGTCATCATCACCATCATTATTATAATCATAATTATTCATCATAATTATTCATCATAATTATTTATAATTATTTTTCATATTATTTATTATTATTATTATTATTATTATTATCATAATTATAATTATCTGGTATTTTTGCTGTTATTATGCTTATTAGGATTGTTATTACTTTTATTCATCAACATTATCATTATTATTATTATTATTATTATTATTATTATTATTATTATTAATACGTTAAGCAAATTCAGACAGATATGTTTTATATCTCTGTTTGTTCACGGCGTTGCCTCGAGCCAGTATAGCCGACAGAGGGCCGTTACACCTGTCCTCGAACCTATACCATGGCCAATATGATAAACCTCATTTAATAACATAATATTAAACATCTGAACGTAATCAAATAAGTCGAAAGCGTACCTTGGCAAAATCGTAATTGCTTCCACGAATCACCGTCATATGCCTCGTCTATATGATGACTGCCATCCACAGGAGGACTGCCACTCTGGAGATCTTTCACAGGGCGTTACATTCTTTTTGTACTACCCTGGGACTGCCTAACCCATGCCTTGTTTAATAAACCAGATCGTGACACAAGATATTAAAAACATTATCAGCATACACACACACGCGCGCGCGCACACACACACACACAGAGAGAGAGAGAGAGAGAGAGAGAGAGAGAGAGAGAGAGAGAGAGAGAGAGAGAGAGAGAGAGAGAGAGATACCTATTAAAAAACGGGTTGTCTACAAAACAGATCTCAGTTTCTCAAGAATAAAACAAGGTTTTGTGATTCAGTTCTAATTTCACGAATACACCACTGGTTTATATCAGCTCTATACGTGGATTTGATCTAGTTTGAGATAACCACTGAATATGTAATACTGTACTGTATGTCAAACAAGCAATTAATGTGGTTATCTCCCTTTTCTCAAAAATTAATTTCTTAGTACTATTTAAAACAGCACACGTTTTAGATAACAGGTTTCGTATTTTAAAGGAATACTGTTACAGCCCATTGACCTATTAAATGGCTTAACAAAATATTACCTGAATGTTGGGCCAAATTTATGAAACCTGTTTTTCTTAAACGCAGATGTTTAAGCATTGTCATGTCCAGTTGACCTTTCATTCGACCAATCAAAACCTTACTTTCGAAATCATACCAGTGATTTAAAAAGAATTTGAAAACATTCGGGATTATGCCCAGGGTATACGAAATGATTCGGATGAATTACGAAGAATGCCGGATACTAAATGCAATATAAAATTTCATATAAAATTAGTTTTAAGACGAAAGAAAAACCGTAATGGTATAGTCATCAAATCTGTTTATACTAGTATACAATCTAGAGCTTATTACTGCACTTTTCCGCCTGTTTTCTCAATGTTGAAACTGAACAACACGTTCGCCTATTGCATACATAGTCTCGCCCGATATTTTTAGAATTTGTATGCTTCGAATAACGCTATAAAAAGCAAAGTGTAATTGGTCGATATTTAAATATTTATAGATGAAATGTCACCTGGATATGGGCGTGCACGAAATGCTGTTATATCTACTGGGAGGCCCATTAGAGCTAATTTTAATCAGATTGTGTAAACTCGGCCCAACAATATTACAGTTATTAATATCTGCATTGTCTACTTTTGATTCCACGTCAAACATTAAAAGTATTACTGTATCTGAAAGAGACAGGTTAAGTTACTTTATTATTTTTTATAACTGATTAGTGTTTTTGTATTTATCAGTCAAATTACTGTTCCAAGTTTGTTGGAAGCAGTGGGCCGAATTTACCACGCCTATTTGTAGTACTAAACCAAATAACTTCCGGCTGGGTCAAAGTTCACTTTTGATAGAGAAGTGAACACCACAAGTCCTGTGATTGGTTATAAATGTGAGTGTGTTGGTTGTAAAAAATAATAGTTTCATCTGGGTAAAAATAATATGCAATTTTATTTCATCTAGTACCAATGTGTCAAGTAGCCTTGTGCTTGAAACATGTATGGGGTATCTGTAAAAACAAAAGTACTCGAATTTTGTGCGGAACTAGGGTTGTCATAGACGCTATCCGTTATCTCAGAACCGAGCAGTTTGACCCCCAATTTTCTCTGGTTCACTTTAAGTTCGATGGGTGGTAGTATTTATATCCGTGGCGTTTATGTCGATTGATATGCTGCAGTTAAGAGTTTTAGCCACATATGTTACTATTGTCGTCTATGGGATTTGATTTGGTAGTATACACCCTTAAATATAGGTTTTTTTGGTATTGTAAGTACATGTAGTTACACACGTGTAAGAAAAAGAAAGAAAAAACAGGCATTACAAATTTGTAAATTCGACCCAGTGTATTTTTATTATTGATAGGGGAAAGGTGATACGATTTACAGAACGGGAAAATTAAATGCAACGACATTTGATATCATCACTAGTTCTAATTGTTTGTTTTCATAAGTATGACGATTTGTGTATATTCCATTTCGTGGTATGTATATAATTATATAATTGTTATTCGCTGCTAAATGACATGGATATTTGATTGTTAAAGGCTTTTGTTAAATCATGTTAATGAGATGTTGATGAGATGAACTGTATATTCAGTTATGACTGGGTATTGTTCCAATGTCATATTTTATTGACCGTATTAACATATTTCTTGTATTTCTGCATGTACTAAGTTTATAATGGAAATAAAGACACGAACTATAATAAAGATTTTGTTTTTATTCTTGTAGAGCAATTGTTTTGTTTGTTTGTTTGTTTGTTTGTTGTTTTTTGGG
>JAECMU010094526.1:3637-14001 GCA_016106625.1 Dracogyra subfuscus | reverse complement strand
TGTGGTTCCTAACTTGTTGTTAAGGTTGTACCTATTGCCCTAACTTTCTAAACTGATGTAATGTCACAACGTCCTTTCAGAGCCACTACTCTGAGTAATATCCTTGGAGTATAATTAAATACAAGGTCGTGTGTGTGTGTGTGTGTGTGTGTGTGTGTGTGTGTGTGTGTGTGTGTGTGTGTGTGTGTGTTAGTTATTCTAACCTAGATATCTATTATTTTGAAGGGGGTTGTCCCTTATAGTGTGTGTTTTTGTTTAAAAAGCAGAATGCTCTAACATTTTATTGTTGCCAACGAACGTATCGTTATAGGTGTGCCGACGCTGCTGGATGGAAACAGCGATGGGCCCCAAAAACTGTATGCATGAACACCTTCATACATGTACACTTCGAAATGAACACTAGTATACATACACACTATTGTCTGTGGGTTGGGCCACTCGTGTTATTAATGTGATAGTGAAAATAAGGTTACCAATGACACAATGACTATGAACTCTAATTTAACAGATTAACTAATTTTACTTCATTTTTGATTCCCACCCCCAAAAGATGAATTTGCTAATGTTAGTAAAGAAGTAAAAACAGACCTTACTTGATATCTGTCTGGTTTGGGTTTTAAGCTGGTTTTCGTAGTCTGCGGTTCCTGTCTGTGATCTAAATAACTCACCTTATGGCTATAAGAAAGTTTTGCTGCATTATAAGATGTTAATATTTGTAAGAAGGCCAAACTGGATTTTGTCTACAAATAATCTTGTACGTACGAAAAAACATATTTTAGGAAATAAAATGAAATTTAACCTAGTACAAATATTAGAAAGATCAGAAACAGGTTTAAAATACAGCCACTAATATTTGATGCAGAAAAATATATTTGATATGTAATTACAATCGTCAAAACGTCTCCGTTAATCGATAACATTTTAAAAAGTGCAGCAAACTCGGGAATGTCCCTTTAAGGACCACACACATATTGAGAAAGGAAACCAGCAGTCACCACTTAATGGGCTACTCTTTTTGATTAGCAGCAAACGATATTTTATATGCATCATCCCACAGACAAAATAGCACATACCACGGCCCTTGATATATCAGTCGTGGTGCACTGGCTGGAACGAGAAATGGTCCAATGGGCCAACCGACGTGGATCGATCCTAGACCGACCGCGCATGAGGCGTGCGCTTTACCACTGGGCTACGTCCCGCCCCGCAAATAACATCCTTCCCGGCGGGGGAGGGGGGAGGGGAACTCAACATGGATGCCATGTCTCATGGTCCTATAATGTAATGTAATGTGACAAAATGATGTAAAAACAACAAACAAACAAAGTACTCTTCCATGTATACGGGTAGTCGAGTCCTATGAGCGGACTTGAGTCTTGAATTGCTAGAGACCCTAGTTATAGACGCTAGCCGTTATGTCTGAAATGAGCAGCTTAACCCCCATTTTTTAATATTTACTTAATGCATATGTCTGTTAATACAGTGCAAGAAGTGTTTTAGCCACATGTGTCAGCTTTGTCGCCCATGGGATTTGATTTGGTGATGAGCAATGGCTAGTTACACGGCGATTGTATTTTGTTGGGAAAGCCCAGTGTAAACATATAGTATGTGTAGAAATCAAACAATGAATCAGCACTTTAGACCTCCGTGTGAGTGGGTATATAAACGGGTATAAAACGCACCTAGTCGGAAATATTTGCGTGTTTTTTCTGATCAGCAATAGTCGTATCGCCATGCCTACCTACAAGTTGACGTATTTTGATATCCGCGGTAGAGGAGAGTTGATTCGAATGTTATTCGCTGCTGGTGGTAAAGAGTTCGAAGAAAAGAGAGTTCAGTTTGCAGACTGGCCAAAAGTTAAGTCAAGTAACTTGCTATCGCCTGCACAGACAATAATTAAACTTTAAAAAAATAAAAATAATAAATCGAAATTCATTGCGATGAACATTCATAGATGCAGCTATAAACCAAGGTTCATTAATCTAGGACTTATAGTTTTTGAAAAATGGAGCTAAACGCGAAATTTTAACGTTGGGTTAATCACAAAAGACGCCGTTGTCACGAAACAGAATCGCCCCCGTAAAATGTTCGCCCCCCGGCGAATCTATTTCGAAATAAAATCTCCCCCCTTGAAATAGAATCGCCCCGACCCACGAAATAGAATCACCCCCATAAAATATTCGCCCCTTACTCATTTTTAGTTATTCTGTCATTTAATGAACAATATTCAGGTAAATTATTGTTGAACATAAACATATTTATATCACTGTTATGTTTTATACACGGGAGCATGCCACACACGCGCACGCACACATACATAGACGCACATACATATACACATATGATACAGACCCTCGCAAAGATAAAAACACGCACATACACACGCACACATCCAACTTCAGTTACTGGAATAATATAGCCTATTAATTATGCATTTGAAATGTCAAATATTTGTAAGCAAATATAATGAAAGTTTATAGCTAGATACTTCTTCAAGAATTGTTTGTTTCCTTTCTGCAAACAGTAAACACCTGTCTTAATGTGGTGGTACTAAACATTTTATATCTGTTATAACGCTATAAACATTACCATCTACTAAAATGATGTTCTTAGATGATATGTGTGCATCTAAGAAGAAAAAAGACTCGTGTTTATATGAAATGTTTTAAAATACATGACGTACCTTATTAAGGAAATCGGGGCACTGCATTAACAAATGAAATAAAGAAATAAAATATCGTCTATAATCTCTATACTATAGATAGAAATTAATTATAACCATTGACAGTGTAAACTAAAGGTAAAATAGAGGGTATTCTTCTAATGTAATGTTGTATAATTAGAGAGTAATTCGCTTGAGAACTGTTTCCAAAAAGTGTAATATATAAGGATATTTCTCTCTTTTTTCGATGACTATTAAAGACAGCACATAATGTTTATGCGTATGGATTATGGTAGAAATAGATCATCGTCCTATATATAACACATTATATGGGGGGGGGGGGGGGCGAAAATATTTGGAGGGGGGCGAGAAATAAATCCGCCGGCCAGCGATTTTCTAGGGGGGCGAATATATTTCGCGACACCGTCACCACTTTCTCAGTTTGAAAATTGTCAGTGTACACTGACTGTGCGCCACATTTTGGTGGAGTTTGATCATCTGAAGCTGACGAGGAACGATATATCTGAGAACAGAAATAATCAGGAACCATTTAAAATTCCAGCCAGATTTAATTTTGAATTTTAAAAACATTTTAATTTTGTTTTACATATTTGTATTGTATTCTATTGTACGTTTCCACAGCTCTTTTGAATTTTTTTTACATGATTACATAACTTTTATTTGAAATAATCACATTGATGTACTTACTGTGGTTTGACACCCAATACCAAATCTCTATTTAAGTAGTCGTTAAACATATATTCATTCATTCGCCTTTTTAATTCGTAAAAGAAAGAGAGAGAGAGAGAGAGAGAGAGAGAGAGAGAGAGAGAGAGAGAGAGAGAGAGAGAGAGAGAGAGAGAGAGAGAGAGAGAGAGAGAGAGAGAGAGCAATGTTTTAATGTTTTAGGGGCGGAGTGTAGCCCACTGGTACAACGGTCGCCTGATGCGCGGTCGGTCTGTGATCGATCCCCGTTGGTTTTGGCTATTTCTCATTCTAGCTAGTGCAACACGATTAGTATATCAAAGGCAATGGTATATGCGGGTTTCCTCTCTAAGACTATATGTTGGACATCCAATAGCCGATGATTAATAAACCAGTGTGCTCTAGTGGTGACGTTAAACAAAACAAACTTCTTAATGTTCTATGACAAGTTCGACTGGATGTAAAAATAAAAACAAATATACACAAATATGTACTTTGCTATAACTGTAACCGTACAAGTATTTTTAAATATGTACTCGAATACAAATAAAAATACAAAAGTGTTTGCTTGATTATAAATACATGGATATTTGTTTACCTAAACATGTAATTATTTATTTATAACTGCAAATATACATGTACATGTACGTACACGTAAATATGTCATTAGTTCTAACAACTTATTTTCAGCGCTTCCCGATTGCTCTGTGCCTGTTCTAGAAATCAATGGCAAAATGTACACACAAAGTTTGGCTATTGCCAAATACCTGGCTAAAGAATTCAGTGAGTACTGTAAGGGCAGTTCCAGAGATTACTGCTTACTGGTGGGATGCATTGCGATTCTTTTTTTTTTCTTGTATGCTTGCGACTTGAAAAATTCAAATACAATATTCATTTATTAAAAAAGAAATAACCCCAGAGTGGTACGATTGGGGCCTCGCCCCTGACGACATAATTCAGAGGCGGATTATGGGGTGGGGGGGTTCCCAGTTTCACGGAAAAAAACCTGGCTAAAAAAACCCACACAACCCCACCACGTAGATCTAAATGGATGTCCACGTAAAATTTATAATATCAAGTTATATAACATTTACATATTTACAAATACCCCCTTACCTAAAGCATAACCCGCCCCTGTAATCTATGGAACTTCCTTAATTCTAGATCTGTTGGTAGTGGTTATTTATTTATAAAGGCAGTCTGTTAAGTCATAAACATCGAAAAAGCAACGCGACGTGCAATTGGTATGGGGATATTAATTCGCATTTCAGCGTGCCACGTCGGCTTCAGTGTCGGCTTGGTCCAGACAAAGCCCCTGACACCCCCGTCCCCTCTCCACCCAACCATCACTTCCGACATCTATAACAGGAACAAATGTCTGCAGCCCGTTTTCTTAAGACCAAAGTACATACATTGTAATTGTAATAAAAGCATGTTAGTAGACAAATTGGTTTGCTAACTTCATTCCTAGCGGTAGAAATGCCAATAGGTATTTACATAGATGGAATGTACACACATTCTAGTAAACTGACATCCTTTGCAAATAAAATAATTCCTAGCCTAATATTGAGTCTCCTAAATAGGCCTTCACGTCGATAGCATTTAACAAGGTGATGTACCTAATTATGATGTCCAGGGTGGGTCAAATCATTCAGGGAAACGGATAAACAAAAGCCATGACATGGGGCGTGTGCAGAAAATTTTGAAATTGTTCTAGACTGTGTTGAGCGGGATCAGGTCCTGCTCTCTCCAATCTAATTAAAATTAACTCGACTATTACCTGTGGATCTAACAGCAGCCCTTTGGAGCTCATGTCCAGTTGACCTTTCATTCGACCAATCAAAACATTACTTGCAAAATCATGCCAGTGATTTGAAAAGAATTTGAAAACATTCGGGATTATGCTGAGGGTACACAAAATGATTCGGGTGAATTACGAAGTATGCCGGAAACTAATTTCAATATAAAATTTTATATAGAATTCGTTTTAAGACGAACAAAATTAAAATAAAAAAATCATGCTGGTATAGCCATAAAATCTATTTAAGCTAGTGCACTTTCCCCACTGGTTTTGTTTTCAGTATTGAAATAGACCAACATGTTCGGTCATTGCATAAATAGTTTCGCCCGATATTTTTAGAATTTGTATGATCCCGATTAAAACACTATGAAAGGCGAAGTGTAATTGGTCGATATTTAAATTGTTATTATAGATGAAATGTCACCTAGACATGGGAGTCCACGCAATGCTGTTAAATCTATTGGTATACCAGTAAAGCTAATTTTAATCAGATTGTGCTCTCTCGGAAAATGTATTAAAGATACATTTCCTAAGTTGGTGCAATTTTTAAGATGTTATCGGATAAAATAGACTTTATAACGATTATTATTACATATATATTAAACGTGTTTCTGATCGTTTTAATATTCGTACTGAGTTAAATTTAATTTAATTTTCTAAAATTTAAGTTTTCGTACGTACGAAATTATTCGAAGACATTCTAAACATATTTAATATGTAAGTTTAATTGTAGCAATATTTTATTAATTGAAAACATCAGGAATGTCCCTTTAAGAGTCAGTCGTATTATGTGGCTTCGCCTTTAGTTATGGAGCGTTCACTTGGGCTGCATTATCGAATGCCCTCAACTATCCCAACAACGTGTCTGTCAGTTTTCTTCGACTGGTACACCAAGACCCCGGCATGGGCGTACATAGGATTTTGAAAAGGGGGGTTCGATTTTGAAAAGGGGGGTTCCAAAATAGATTGCAGAGATATATTTCTATGTTGAGTAAATATAATAATGTCAGATATAAATGTCGGATATATTAAATTATTAAAAAAGCGATTTTTTTTTTTTTGGGGGGGGGGGGGGGTTCGGTCGATGCCCGGGGTATACGCAGTATATAAATGTATATAAAGCAGTGAACTAGGATGTGAGGTGAGAAACGTGTGTATGTATTCAAAGTCGCATATCTGTGCTACAACGTAGCCTTGTCTTGTGTTTCAGAATTGGCCGGAGAAACCAGCCTAGAGGGGCTGAGGGTGGATGAGGTGATGCACATTGCGGAGGACATGCTGCAGGCATAGGGACAAGTTATTTTTGAAAACGATGAAACCAAAAAGGTATTGGAACATGATTAAATCAGAAGTGTACTCTATAGATGCAGTCAACTCTTTTCAAGTGGTTAAATGTCTTAGCCCTGTGAGACATAGCCATATTTCTCAATGGTCATCGTAGTCCTGTTAAAGATCAGACAAATCTCTCATTAGTGATCATAATCCTGGGACATACAGACATATTTCGCAATGGTCATTTTAGTCCTGTGACATATTTCACAATGGTCATTGTAGTTTTCTGACAGCCAGACATATTGCTCAGTGGTCATCTTAGTCTTCTCACAGCCAGACATATTGCTCAATGGCCATCTTAGTCTTCTGACAACCAGACATATTGCTCAATGATCATCTTAGCCTTCTGACAGCCAGACATATTGCTCAACGATCATGTTAGTCTTCTCAAAGCCAGACCTATTGCTCAATGATCATCTTAGCCTTCTGACAGCCAGACATATTGCTCAAGGTTCATGTTAGTCTTCTCAAAGCCAGACCTATTGCTCAATGATCATCTTAGTCTTCTGACAGCCAGACATATTGCTCAATGGTCATCTTAGTCTTCTGACAGCCAGACATATTGCTCAGTGGTCATGTTTGTTGGTAGATAAGTACTGATTAACATATTTGAATCTAGTTATAATTCAGACACGCGTGGGTTTTCTATTTTATGTTCATCTTCTATTTTGTTTTTGTTTTTAGAAAGAGTTGTGGGAGAAGCTGATTAAAGACGATATTCCGAGTTTTGCAAAATGTTCGAAACATTTCTCACTGAAAACGGAACTGGATACTTTTTTGGTAATCCGGTACGTTTAGATAAACTACCAAAATCACCGAAGTTTAAAATGGGCCGAGGTATCGTAAAAGAAACATTCCTTTCCTTTCTAATTATTATGTTAGATCTTCATTAAAGGACATGTTGAAGGTGTCTTTGCAATTTTTAAAATCTTTTTTTTTGTTTTTTTGTTTTTTTGTTGTTGTTTTGTTTTGCTTTGTTGTTGTTGTTTTTGGGGTGGTTTAAAAAAAAAAATCTATAATTATGTTTTTGTACATAAATATGGAATTTTCATTATAATGTAAAAATCATGTTCATGTACTTACCTTTGTTTGACACCCAATAGACACAGTATCTTTAGCTCCGATATTCGAAGACAGATTTTTTCCTCCGGAATTGTTCGTCCATCGTCCAAGGGTTCACAAACGTTTCCTTTGAAGTCTATTTTCATCCGGGATTTTGATTGAGTTCTTTTGTAACTTGGTACTATGATCATCTTGGGCACTCTTCACAAATTAATAGAGTCATAATAATAAAACATTTTACTTAAGGACGCACTCAGCACATTTTATTTACGGTTATATGGCGTCGGACATATGGTTAAGACCACATATCGGTATATTAAGAGAGGAAATTCACTGTCGCCACTTCATGGGCTAATCTTTTCGATTTTACTTCTTTTTTTTCTTTTTTGTTTGTTTAACGTGCACATTCAGAGCAAGCTGTTATAGCACACGCCTGTCTTGGGCACACACCTCAGCTATCTGAGCTGTCTGTCCAGGACAGAATAGAAATTAGTGGTTAGTTGTTATTGTTAGTGAAAGAGAAAAGAGGGTGTAGCGGCCATACACCTACCCAATGAGTCCTTAAAAACTCGCTCTGGGTGGGAGCCGGTACCGGGCTGCGAACCCAGTACCTACCAGCCTGTTGGCCGGCGACTTAACCACTAGGCCACCGAGGCCGGTCTTTTCGATTAGGAGGAAAGCTTCTTTTATATGCACCATCCCACAGACATGATAATACATACCACGGCCTTTGTTACACCTGTTGTGGAGCACTGGTTGGAACGACACAAACTAATAGAGACATATTCAGTATTTTAATTTTTTTATTACATTAATATTTTTAAAAGTCAATCTTCTAGAGTTTTGTTTGGATCGTTCTGACACTTGATACTATTTTAATAAGGCATTTCAACTGGCGTCATTTTATAAAGCCAGTCCTGGGAGAGTGGCAGTCCTCCGGTTCAAGAAGGATGAATTAGTCTTGTGCCGTGCCCGCATCGGTCATACATTTTTGAGGCATTCATTTATTTTAAAGAAAGACCCCCTCCTCAGTGTGAACAGTGTAAGTGCTCCACATTCTGGTGATCATGTGAAGCAGATGAGAAATGTTCTGGAATCATTTAAATTCCATCCAAAATTAATTTTAGTTTTTAAAACACTTTGATTTCTTTACAAAGTTTTAAAATATACATACCTTGATATATATATTATTATACGTTTCCCCACAACTCCTTACCAACAAACATACCTATTAATTATTATGTCGGTAAATAGTGATTATAATGTATCACGTGACAACGGGATGAATTCCCAAAGAACATTAAAGGGACATTCCTGAGTTTGCTGCAATGTTAAAGATGTTATTGACTAACAGAGACTTCTTAACGGTTGTAATTATATATCAAATATATTTTCCTGTATAAAATATTAGTGGCTGTATATTAAACGTGTTTCTAATCGTTCTACTATTTATACTAGGTTAAATTAATTTTATTTCCTTTTTTGTTTCGTACATACGAAATTATTTTAAGACAAATCCAGTTTGGGCTTCTTACAAATATTAAGACGACCAGAAACACATTGAATATACAGACACTGATATTCTAAACAAGAACATATATTTAACATGTAAGTTTAATCGTAGAATTATTTTTATTTTTCGGGAAAATCTTACAATGCAGTAAACTCGGGAATGTCCCTTTAAGACGTAATCATTTGAGCCAGATCATCTAAAAATAAGCCCAAGGAGAGACCCATATAGAGACCCAGAGACAGACTGAGAAGGTGAGACCCAAGAGGAGACCCCATGTCGTCTCAGTCGCAGTTGTCAACTCTATCGTTCATCTAAACGCTTAGAAATATGTATTTTATTCGTATCACCATTGTGTTAACTTATTAATCATGTTTAATGTTGAAAAGTAAAATACAAGAACCTACACCACCAACTTTAAATTTGAGTTACTTCGTTTACATTCATAAGAAAAACTACTCTGTGTTAGTATTTTTCTTAAAGGGACATTCCTGAGTTTGCTGCAATATTTTAAGATGTTATCGACTAATAAAATATTTCTACGATTAAACTTACATATTAAATTTTCTTGTTCAGAATATTAGTGGTTGTATATTAAACATGTTATGATCGTTCTAATATTTGTACTACGTTAATTTTCATTTTATTTCCTAAACAATATGTTTCCGTACGTACGAAATTATTTGAAGACGAAATCCAGTTTGGGCTTCTTACAAATATTAAGACGACCAGAAACACATTAAATATACAGACATTGATATTCTAAGCAAGAAAATATATTAATATGTAAGTTCAATAGTAGAAATATTTTATTAGTCGGAAATATCTTACAATGCAGCAACTCGGGAATGTCCCTTTAAAGATACAGACTAACAAAAGAAACGCAAATACTTTAATACATACTAGTATATGATTATTTGTTTTTATGATACAATTATTTTGGTAAACAGACTATAAAAATTATTCTAAAAGTTCACAAGATACTAACTAACACAGCGTAGTTTCTCTTGTTTTGTTTGAATGAAAAACAGACATAACAAGTTAGTTTGTAGGTTGTTATTTTCCTTTCCAACATGTAACATGATTAACAAGTTGACAACATGGTGACACTGATAATATACAAGTATGCGCTCTTAGGTGAATGACATACAGGTCTCCCGATAATATACAAGTCTGCACTCTTAGGTGAATGACATACAGGTAAGAAGGTGCCTAGGAGGTGGGGGTGGCACACAAACACACACACACACACACACACACACACACACACACACACACACACACACACACAC
>JAECMU010094516.1:0-13053 GCA_016106625.1 Dracogyra subfuscus | reverse complement strand
CTCTCTCTCTCTCTCTCTCTCTCTCTCTCTCTCTCTCTCTCTCTCTTGAACTCGTACAAATAATACAAACAAAACAACACAGCCCTCACCCACCCATCTCCACCTATTTCATATATATGTGAAATAATAATACATTGTTCTATAGGTTGGCGGACTAGTAGAAATTCATGCAGGTTAATACATTTTAATTGGCTCTGGTCCGGTGAACTAGTGAAATAGTTTCCATTTCTACAAAGCTCATCCTCATTAACTCCTTGCAGTGAATGAATGAATGAATGAATGTTTAACGACACCCCATCACGAAAAATACACATCGGCTATTAGGTGTCAAACTATGGTAAATACATCGGCTATTAGGTGTCAAACTATGGTAATGCAGTCAAATAAGGTGATGATCGAACCCGACATAGATTGGTCTGTTCAAATAAAGCCTATGATTTAAAAGGTGGACAGCCATCAGGTCTTCGTTGAAGATCTGCAAGGCATGGCAGTTGGGTTTAGCCACCATTTTGCATGCTCGTTTGTTGTTGTTAATGACCTTGACATCCATCTGTTCTATGTCTTTCTCATCAAGCCAGTGAAATCCTTGAACAGGTAGTGGTTGTGACATGGCCTAGCAATATATATTGTTTGCATCTAACTCGATTATGTAGTTCTCAGGTTATTCGTGGTTAAAGTGTGGAAGATGGGTAGTGTTAGATTTGGCATAACGATGGCTAATAAAAGATATACCGCCTCTGAATTGTTTCTTAATGAAGAGATGTTGATCGATGTCCGTCAGTAACTCTAGATGCATACCTGCCATCTTCAAAGCTGCTTGCCAAACCAGGCCAGGTGAAGTGTAGAAATGAGCTGGATCTAACTCATAGTAATTGAGACTGATGTTTCATAAAATTTGAAACACATTAGCTAATGCCAGTACATCGGTGATGACATACAAATCATGGTGTTCTCCAAGATTTTTGATTGTTGATCTTGCACGTGATCTCAGTATGTTCATAGGCCTCATCTGTGATAGTCTCATCAGTTAGTGAGTTACAGAAAGATTCTTCTGGAGGAAATTGTGTCTCAATGAATATGTTTTCTGAATCCAAATAGTCGTATGTGTAGACTTGTTTTTAAAATAGCAAAGGAAGTTTGTCTTTACTAAAATGGTGACTCATATGATTGCATTTTCCCTCTTGTGCCAGATTACTCATGAGTTTCTCCAAAAATGTATTTGTAAACTAAAATGATAAATCAGTGATTTAATTGTAAAGTGGTCACTACCACAATGGTTTAGACCACCTTTCCAGGAGAAATCAACAAAAAGTGAAGGACATCAAGGGGTTAAATCATATGGACGTGAAAGATCCACTAACAAAATTAAAATATTTTATCATTTATTATTTTTGGTGTCCTTTTTATGTCATGTCATAGGGTTTAACGTGCACATTCAGAACAAGCTGTTGTAGCGCACGCCTTTTGGACACAGGTCCACTAAATACTGGTTGCCCGCTGGTAAATTCCTAGAATCAGAGGACACTTGGAACACAACAGTTTACTTATGAACAGCCGTGGCTGCCTGTTTTTTTATCCTTCTTAATATCCAGTATTTTCTGATACTGATCAACATCATTAGGCCAGGCTAAATCCATCTGAACCGAAGTGCCATGTCCATATTTTTTGCATTTAACACACCGCAAGTGATTTGGAATGAAAGGTTTAACAGCTGCCCAGCCTAGATTGATTCGGGAAGGATAAGTTTATTAAAAACGATGATAAATGTGTTCGTTGAACCAGTTAATTATTCCAATGATCACTTATCCATTTGACAAACGAAACATCCTGTGAAGAGAGATTTTCACATATCTCATCTTCACTTGCTTTTTCCAAATTGTTCCAGCCAGTGCAACACGACTGGTATATCAAAAGACGTGGTATGTCTGTGGGATGGTTCATATAAAAGATCCCTTGTGACTGATTGAAAATGGTAGCCCATGAAGTGGCGACAGCGGGTTTCCTCTGTCAATGTCTGAAGCCATATAACTGTAAATGAATGTGTTGAGTGCATCATTAAAACATTTTCATCCTTCCTTCCAAAATGAATTAAGGCACTTGTGTGTACTGACCTTGATAGATACATTACATGACAATGTGGATGTGAGAAGACATTTAGAATAACTCTCTTTGGAACATTCTTCCAAAAGAGAACCATTCTTTAACTTTTTGACACTCTTTGGCTCGCCAGCCAAACCTTGGAGTTCCTTCTCAACAGCAAAAATGATAATTTGTGCAAAGCCAGATATAGGAAGACATCACTTTTGACTTCTTTGCAGTTAATGTAGATGACGTGGATTCCTTGTCAGATAATGATGAATCTGAAAACTTGTTTCAGACTCTTTTCAGAGTCCCATCAGACAGGAAATTTAAGAATATCCATATTAATATGTTGTGTTAATTCCTCAACCGTGCCCACCACCAAGTCCAACACGGGGACATGGTGCTGCAAATAACCAGCAGGCACCCATGGCAGGGATACATGGATGATATACTTGGGCAATAAACAAACAATAAATCAACCAGTTGACCCTAGACTCCACCTCAAGAGCCACAAATACAAATGGTAAATCAAACAATGTTTGTTCTTGACTATAAAACAAAACAAAGGCTGTTTTCTACAGAGTATGGCTTGATCAGGTGAGGCTTCCCTGGCCACCCGTCTGGTTGACCTCCAGACCAAAATAGTGTGTTGCCAGAAAACATACCCGTAGATGGGTGATTCTCCCATAACGCTGCACATTTGAAAACTTGTTTTGTGAACAATTAATTCATAATATTGGGAATACATTTTATAGGTATTAAAACATGACTTATTACTTATTTAAAATATATTGTTAGCAGTGATGATACTTCAACATTTTCTTCTACCTTGTTTACCAAGTCATCTCAAACAAATTCTGGTATAATGAAATTAAAGAAGTTCTTTTCAACATGAAGTCTGATATTTGTGATGGAGAGGGACATGATATTACGGAAAAGACACTGTTGTGATTGTAAATACATTAAGATACTAAGCAAAGAACATGTTACCTGATCATAGCTGCACTATAATCTATAAACTCACATATGCATCAAATAACAAACATAACAGTAAATACTTAAATTCAGAAGAAAAAAAACCTAATTTTCGAGTTTCTGGCTCAAAACCTCCATTTTGTTTCAATATGTCAATTTGAACAACCTTACCATTTTTAAAATTTAACTTTGTATTATCCCTATAATCTCCCAAACGAAATGAAACATCTAATTGCGAAATACAAATCAACTGTTAAAACACTTTCAAACAAAAAGTTTGCCACCTAACTGTCATTTTTGAATATTTAGAAGTTACTGTATTCCAAATATTGGGGTCGTCTAGTAACTGGTGTTGGTTCAGGCATAATTCCTACAACATTCTTCCATTCATACCATATACTGTCTTCCATGAAAGGCCAGAAGAAACAGTTGACCCCAATCCTGTGCATAACGTTTACCTCCAAAGAATCAGAATCCAAACCTTGGATAAAACCTGGATACACTGAGAGTCATATTCTACTAAACACCACTTCCCGATGTTGTCAGGGTCTGCTAGATGTTCACCTGCATTGGGATAGTCATTTTCTCGGGATGCAGTTACTGCTTTCACTGCCACATTAATGTCTCCAACATCACTTGCATTTGTCAAACTCTTATGTGTGTTAGCTTCTTGAGGCTGTTATATCACTTGTGAAAATATGTTTCACTTTTGGAAGGACAACACCAGTCCCACCTACCAGGCCATTTACAATTTGGTGCAATTCCATTGTGTCTTCAATGGTTTTAAGACAAGGTAACATCTTCTTGATAGTGTCAGTTTTCTTGCTTTCAACAAAGAACAGCTGGATGTCCATTTGCATTTTACCAAGCTCCAAAAACATATCCTTAGCGTTAACGATATCCTTTCTCTTTGAAACCAAAGCATCTGCTGATCGTTTAACCTCCTACGCCATCTGCAGCTCCTTAACTATGCCCAGCTTCAATCAAATCCTATGAAGCATGCTCGGATCCGTACTTGAAATGAATCATTTGGGAAAACAAATAAAAGTTGCCCTTTGAATGATACTGATACTAATCAAATGCACTTCTTTGATTTGTGGATTTGTAGTCTTTGGCTCTTTGAGAACAGGATCAAAATGTGCCCAAATTCCTGCAGGGTTATGGCACATGTCATCTGATATGGTGTAAAAAATGCCTTTTCCCCCGTAATGTTATTTGATTGAGGGATCCACCAAAATGTAGGCTTTGGACAAATTAATATTAACTGATTTCTCATTGATCCTTTCTTTAAGAGATTTGAGGATTCTGAATTGGTGCCTGATATTGTACAGATGGCGGCAAAGCATTTTTTCCAGCATGTTTTCTGTGTCATCCACCAGATGTGTGATGGTTGACTGTAATTTATCCTTAACTGTTTTCTGTACTTTCATGGGATTACCATTCTTGAGATATTCTTCTAACCTGTTTGTCCAGATCAAATATGCAATACAATCCAAAAGGGTTTAACGTGCACATTCAGAGCAAGCTTTCATATTTAGGTTTCCACTTTCCTGCCAAAACAAAGATTACATTATCGATACATGCATCGTTTTCTGTTTATAACACAAGTGATCATTCTACAAAGATCTTCTACATTGTATGTCTTTTTTTTAAACACCTTCTTAGTGTAATTGTTAACTTTGAATGTTATTTTTTCATGCAGATGATATACACACGTATACCTTTCGTGAAGCTTTCTTTCGACAACCCAAAAAGATCTCACTTTACAGAATGTTGAATACTTTGAAACCTGGATATTCATTCACAAATTTGTTATGAAGATGTTTTTCAGAGAATCTGTAAGGTATCTGTTCTGTGTCTTTAATTTGTCTCATTCTTGCTGCTTGGAGCTTGTGTGCTGTGAAGGTCCGGTTCTAAGAATTCCTGTATTTTATAGTAAATATATTTTCTCCACAGTTTTTACGCAGTTTAAAAAAAAAATGTAAATCAATCAGTTTTAATTTCATTTGCTTTCAACATGGCTCTCCTAATGGCCATGATTTGTCTAACCTGTTTCAAAAGTCTGTATTTTTCAGAATACCCTTTGACAGTATTTTAGAAAGCAGATATCTGCTGCATTCACCTCTGCGCTTTAAATATTGATATTTGTATTTCATCGACCATTACGTGATGCAGCAACAAGGACCGTAGAACACTGGAACCTATTTCGGAATGAGATAGTTGTTTCAAAACCTTACTTCTGGCTGACAGTCCTAACATACTTCTTTTGGTGATATTTCTTAACCTTTGATAGCGCTTTTTGTTTTTCTCAGCAAGTCTTTCTTTATTTTTGAGCATTTGTCTTGATGCAAATATCGTTCTGTATGCTGCTGAGCAGTCCTTGGTAACCTTATTTTTTCCACGTTGACAGACGGTTTCCACTTGTTCCCGTTGTGGGGAAGGGCATGGTGTGATATTTAAAACATTTTGTAATTCTTTCTTTCTGTCCCGTTGTAGTTTCTTTTGTTTGTTTCCAGTATCTTCTTGTTTGTCTCTGTTGTCTTGGGGTTTTGTTTTTTCATATCAAACTCTCCCTTTGTCTTTCGTCACTTATATCTCTCTTTTTCTTTTAGCAAATACTGTTCATGCCTTACTGGGTCAGCTGTTAAGTTTTGCCTATACGTCCTCTCCCTCTCGGCAGCTGAAAGAGCCACTGATGCGTGTCTGCAAATCAAAGTAAAGTTAATTTGAAACATTTGTTAATTCTGACATGTAATTATTAGAGGATACCTGCTATCTGTTTCCATTAGCAACAAGGGATAGTATAATTGCACTTTTCCAGACAGAAAACGGTCTATGATACACCAGTTGCGGTGTACTGTCTGGAGTGGAGAACCAATTCGATCCTGTAACGCATATATTCAGCTAAGCTAGATCCTGCCACCAGCAAATGAAAAAATGTCATAAGTAATAAATGCACAATTGTAATCATAAAATGAACCAAAACAAATTATAAACAACATAAATAATAAATAAATGTTGTGTAATTTGCATGTAACATGGTACAACATATTGATTTAAAAGTGTTCTTAAGTCAGTGATGTTGAAGGAATCTCTGCAAAAAGGTGTGTTGAGGGGATTGTCATAAAGTATTTATTGATTCATTTCACAGATCAGTGTCCTGTTATTTTTGTTTTGCTTTTAAAGGTGGATTGGGATGGGTTATTCAGATAATTCTAGATTCTTTGGAATTTTATTTGGTATGATAAAATCACACCATAAAACAAGTCTCGGCAAGACTTGCAAACGTCGCGGCATTGGGTGGTTTTGGTTGGGGTTGATGAGCAAAGTATTAGTATATTGATAGAGGAAACCTACTGTCGCTAGTTCACGGGCTACTTGTTTCGATTAGTAGCAAGAGATCTTTTATATGCACCATCCCATAGAGACGACAGAACATATCGCGTTCTTTGATATACCAGTCGTGGTGCACTGACTTGAGAAAGAAATAGCCCAATGGGTCTATTGACAGAGATCGATCCCAAACCTACCGCGCGTCGAGCTAGGACTTTAACCACTGTGTAAAAATGCGTGGTGATTCTTATAAAGGTATGTGCAGAGGGAGTGTTTTGGGAGTGAAAACATCCCTGTTCACTCAAGTTTTCTTGAGAAAAAACATATTTGAAAGAAAGAAAGAAAGAAAGACACGCGCCTGGGTATACATAGCTGTTTGGTAGTAATGTTAATATGAATAAACGTTGTTATCTAGATTCTGGCATTTTCGTTTAATTCGCCCCATCCTAACAAATAGACCTCTTCTTGGTGAAACATTCATTGTAACTATCGATTAATAACGAGAAATAACAAAGAAATACGTTAAAGTTAAATAGTTTACTCTTGATTACCTGCACCTGACGACGATAATGTACTTTTTGCCCAAAATGTATACAAATAAAGAATTGTTTTTTCATGTCGCTTGTGCGCCCCACACCAACCCACACACCCAACACTACCACCACCGCAACTGTATTCCTTTTGGTTCAGTATACGAAATGGACTGAATATTTATGAAACTAAACACCCAGTGATACACACGAATTATGGTACACACAGTCGTAATCTACAATGTGTAGGCAGAACCACAGAAAGAGAGAGGGAAACTGTTTTTAATACAGGGACAATTTTCCGTTATCATTATTTAATAGCCATACGAAAGCAATAATATTAAAAACCTAATATTTTAAAAATCCAAATATACAATTTATAATCTGGAATAAAAATTAGATTTTAACATGTCATCAGCATTATTTTTAACACACATAAACAACTTTTTGAGGCATATCCAAGACACATAGGGGAATAGAATTATGGAGACCACAAGAATGGAACTTTTAATTTCAGTTTATCATTAATTTGTCATTGCTTTCAGTCAGCTCTACAAAAATTTAATTTCCATCACTATACCGATTGTAATAACATTAGTTAGTCAAACTGTATCATAAATAACTAGTGACGTTAACTACTCATATTTACACGTTTAATACATAGGAAGTTAAAATACCATAAAAATAAATGACGTTTTGTACATGATATACAAAATATACAGAGAAATAAATAAGGAAACACATAGTATTGAATACTGTTATCGTCCTAATGTCTGTATAAAGTACGAAGATGTAATACTAATGTGGAAGTCACTAAATGATAGTAAGATGAGACTGGGTGACAGTAAGACAATTAACTAACTAAAGCCACGGTCTCTAATACACGAGTTATACTCTGAATGTCCAGGAATATACAGTCTAATGCAGACCAGATTTGTAGGATTTGGCTTCTTTCCCGAACTGTGTACGAATGCTCGCAACTGCAGCAAGAGCTAATACAATACAATTACGATCTTGAACCCGATTCATTACGAATCGAGACGATCTACTATGTGTCCCCTATGATTCCGACCCGAACACACTACGAATCATGATGATAAACGCGGAACTCGTCAAGAATTACTACGACACATCTACGAATCTCAAGAACCAGTACGACTGCCAAAAGGCAGCAGCCCGCTGCAAAGGACGAGGGAAGAACCAGCATACCCGTGGAGAACCAGACGTAGAGAAAGAGACAGAGATAGAGAAAGATCCTTCAGTAGTCATACGAATACCCCCACGTTTAACCACGAATATCCCGAATGCGTCTACGTACATACTACGGTTACGCACGGTGGCCCCAAGAACTTGTAAGATTGGGTTACGATTTCAACTTTATTCATGATTACTCCCGACTGTTTTGAACAGTCGGGTGTTGACCCAGAACATTCATTAATACTGACAAAAGGCCAATGACACCCAACGGTCTCAGTATGTATATCCAAGAATGACCAAGACGTAATTCGTGTATGTGCGATGGGTTTAACACAACAGATGAGTGTTTTGTTGCAGTCACTATCTCCCCTAAGTGTTGGTGTGATTCCTTATTTCTTTCAATCGGTACATATTGCCAAACTGAAATACACAACAAACAACAACAATTAAAATTAATATTTATAATTTATTTCACCTTACAAATTGTGAAGAGTGAAGCAAGTATAGTGTAGAAGTAAATAAACCAAGTGTGGATAACTTAAGATAAACCCATCTTAAATTGTTACATAAAGTGGGTGACAATTCAGAGAGAACTTGTAATTAAAACGTTACAAATGAACAAACTTATTACTTATAATTATTTTTTATTCTTTCTCAGATTAAATTTTAAATATTTTCATGTATTTTTCTTAATTATTTTCTTAATTGTTTTATTTTATTAATTGTTTTGCGCTGTAGTTGACAATTATAACCATGTAACATTATTTTCCTGCTCCATATTGATTTAATTTTAAAATTCAAAATAAAGATGTTTGTAAAATGTAAAATTTGAATATCATTTTGTGTTAACAGAGCATGTAAATCAGAAAGTGACATTTATTTATTACTTTGTCATCTACGGCTGTTTTTAAACGTAATAGCCCAGAGGCATTAGCACATAACCAGGACAACAATAGTAAAAAGCTGAATTTTTCAGTAAAGCTCCAGAAAGTCATACCAACATCACAAAGTTCTATAAATTCTACTCTGTGGAATGTTTTAAAATTCAAGATGGCCACCATTAAATGGGAAAACGTCAAAAGCATCAGAACTGCTCAACCACAGGCTACAGAACAATGATTTTAATGGGTAAATCCATGTTTGAAGTGTACTGAATCCAATGAGTGGAAATATGTTTCAATTCCATCTGAAATAATCCAAGATGGCAACCAACAAAGCTAATAATCGGCTATACAACCAGGCATTTCTTTACTTTAGAGCTATAATAATACATAATTCACAATATATTAAATTGAAGAGGGGTTTTACAAACAAAATATTGATAAATGGACATGGGGAAAAACAAAATATCTGTTTTTGTTCAGCATGTTTGTGAATTATGACCTTGTAAGTGAACTTTGACCTTGCATATCAATTTTCGTTTTCTTGTTTTATAACATTATTTGACCAGGAAACTAAATATGTTACTAATTTCACTATCATTTATCTATGGGCAACAACAATTTAGCATTGTAGGAGTACCTTCTGATGGATTGGCTAGTATTTTTCCATTTGGTTTTCAGTAAACAAAATGGCCACCAACCCATATAAGGACAAATATGGAAATATGCATACTTGTATGGATCTCGAATACTGGTTGATATACCGAGTAGCTTGTCATTTGCAGATGATGATAGAGAGGTTCAGCATCTGTATGATGCATTTCGTACAGATGAGCAGTTGTATGATATTGAGGATGATCTTGTAACTTTTCTGTTTGACAATGCTGACATCAATGTTAGAACCCTTACAGGTGATGACACTTGAAACGTTCTTGGTGGTATTTTAAAAATATTTTATGTGTTACCCTTACAGGTGAAAAAGTAGACCAGCCTGCCATTCCTAGGTCTGCTTGAAAGTACAAATCCAAGTACAAAACGCCCATTGCCCCAGGATTGAAGTCCATCATGATTAGGTCCTTTTAACCTTCCAAACCAAACTCAACTCTCCCGAAAGTTTCCAAATAATATCTGGTTGGCAAATTTCTCACTTGGCATCCCTATTTCACAATGTTATGGTGTGGCTTCATGCAATGTGTTATGACGAGAAATAATTATGAGAACATTAATATTCAGATCATGTCATTTGTTAATCAACCTGAAACTATCAGTGCTGCTTTGTGTTTTACACAAACGTTGTCCAAAAAGCATTCACCTGGTGTTTGTCCTGTTACATTTGACCAACCTCTGTACATCATGACAGATATTAGTACATAAAATATCATTTACACTTTAAGGATTATGTTTATTTTCTATCTTTACCCAACAAAGTAATGCATCTCTACAAAACGTATTTCGAGGCTGGTATCGTTTTGTTTTTTGTTGTTGTTTTTTTGGGGCGGGGGAGGGGGGGAAATGGAAAAAATAAAGATCTCTTTATCAAAACATTGATTGGAAAAATTGAGGGAGTAGGTCTGATTGCATCAACTGTCATAGATACTGCCTAAACACAAAATTCACCTGTTGTTGTTGTGGCGACTAAAATATGATGATGATGGTTGCACAAGCCACCTCCAACATCGATTTCTTTATGCTTTCTGGGCATAACCCATTGCAATTATACTGTATAGATGAAATTCAATTAGGTTTTAGCAACATCAAACGACATCTGGTGTTAGTACATGCAGTCACAGGGTGTGATACAGCGTCTATCCTGTACAATCAAGGGAAGAAGAAGGCTCTTGCACAGGTTGATGGTGACAACTGGGACTGTTTGAGTGTCTGGATAGTATAGCAAGTGTTGGAGAGTTATATCTGGTAAAGCTATATAGAGCAGTTCAATCGAAGTCACTGAACAAGCATCAAGTCACTGAACACGCAAGATCACGTCAATTATTTTAGACCTGTCCATAAAGCATCTTTATCTTCATCTGGTTTTAAGTAGAATCACTCCCTCCAGCTTCAGTAGCTGCAACATATAGCTTTATATCATACCATACTGTCCAGCGAAAGAGTTGTCACCAACTGAATGGGGATAACAGTAAACAGAGGGACTGTTTGTTCCAATCGAAACTGTTGCTCTAGGAAAAGTGCTGAAAATTATGTCCTGTGCCTACAAGGGAGGATGTTACACTGATGTTATTAATTAGACTTCCGAGATTGAAGCTAATGTAAGCTAATTATAAATAGTCAAAGTTAGTTTTAATTGCTTATTGGAATCTCTTTTATAGTATATAGATGCAAATATAATATTTCTGTAGTATATAGTTATAAAGTTATACAAACATTTTGATTTCAGAGCCAAATATTGGTCTCGTTTGCGGCGATTTTGGATTTATGCTAATTAACTCAGCTCTAAAACAAATGTATATAGCTTCAGTGGATTCAACACATGTAAAATATGAATTTACACATGAAAATCGTTGTTCTAAGGCTGATGGTTGAGATGTTATGATGTTTTTGGAGTTTTCACATTTTTCTCAGATGTGATGGCGGCCATCTTGAATTTCTTTTAATGCTACAGAATATAATTCGCTGAACTTAGTGATTTTTGCCTAGGTATATTTTTCTGGACCTCTCCTGAAAAATTCAGCTTTCTACTAATATTTTCCGGGTGCTTGTTATATTTTGGCTAATGCTCCTGGCCTATAACCTATAAATGTATTATTAGTATATAACAGCTCTGCTATCAACATCATGAACCACGTCAGTTGAAATCTCTTATGTATTGTTAAAGTATGCATATCAATTTAATTATTTTTTGTTTCATGCACATACACATGTATGCGCGCGCGCGAGTGTGTGTGTATGTATGTATGTATGTATGTATGTATATGGAATACTGGTTACTGTCTAAAGATACCGGCTTTATCCTGCGAAGGTTAGAATGGCGAATGCAGCAGGCTCTGCCGAGATGCATTCACCATTCGATCTGAGCAGGATAAAGCCCATATCTTAAGACAGTAACCAGTTATTTCTTTTATCCTGCAATCCTACAGGAATATAGCAGTGAAATATATAAATCTACGGAAACCATAAAAGTTATATCCGGTGAAAAGTCATATTTTCGCTGTATTTTAGCTAGAGTGAAAATATAGAAGTCGTATTTACATTTTTGTAAAAGTGCATGATTAAATTGTCTCCCTTTGTCTCGGTTCTTTGTATTTAAATTTGACATTGCCAATGCATCTAATCGTATTTAATTTTTTTTTTAATTCAAACAACTGTATCTAAGGGATACGAAGTGCAATAACGATAAAATATCTAAAACGAATTGAATACGAAGCTAAATAATGATGACAAAATGTAGTGTCATCGAGTGTAAGGATAAGAATTTAACGGTGTTTGACTCGGGGTTTTTTGTGGGAGTTTTTAGAGAATCGCTTTGTCAGGTATGTTTGCAGGGCAGTATTGTTAAATAAATGTTAATAAAGATATATTTTAATCAAATTTCTTTTTTAAAAGTCTATGGTGAAGTAAATTTTCTGGAAAAGATCCATAGGAAGAAATATATCATGACGTTACGTGTTTTCGATAGGATAAGGGAAAGATATTACCAAAAAGCGAAAAATATTGTCAAAAATTAGGAAATATGTATATAATAAATAGACCATTTCATGGCATTTTTTCGAATACGATTTTTATCTCAACTAATGATGTGTGAAAACCATATTTTCACTCACTGTATTAGTAAAAAACCCATGAAATAGCCTCTATTTATTCCAGTTGTGTATACGGAAAGCGAGTATTGTCAACCTAGCAATGCTTTTCCTGTATGACGTCATACAAGATACATGACGTCATTAGAAGTAAGATGCTAGCTACATTTTGTCACATTAAAAAAGCGTTTATAAAGTCTAAATCTAGTCTGAAATATTCGAGTTGAATCGGGCTTATCTGATCATCATATCTTGAAAATGAATACAATGATTGCTGGATGGAAATATATATATATATAT